>JAPMOB010240345.1:0-10763 GCA_029875015.1 Lepomis gibbosus | reverse complement strand
CACACCATTCTTTGTAAACCCTAGAAATGGTTGTGCGTGAAAATCCCAGTAACTGAGCAGATTGTGAAATACTCAGACCGACCCGTCTGGCACCAACGACCATGCCACACTCAAAATTGCTTAAATCACCTTTCTTTCCCATTCTGACATTCAGTTAGGAGTTCAGGAGATTGTCTTGACCATGACCACACCCCTAAATGCATTGAAGCAGCTGCCATGTGATTGGTTGATTAGATGATTGCATTAATGAGAAATTGAACAGGCGTTCCTAATAATCCTTTAGGTGAGTGTATTACAAACAGCCAGAAAATCCACCCATCCATCCATCATCAACCGCTTATCCTGCGTACAGGGTCGCGGGGTGCTGGAACCTATCCCAGCTGACATTGGCCGAAAGGGTACATCCTGGACAGGTCGCCATCGCAGGGCCACACATAGACAGACAACCACTCACCCTCACATCCACACCCAAGGACAATTTAGAGACACCAATTAACCTAGCCTGCATGTCTTTGGATGGTGGGAGGAAGTCAGAGCACCCGGAGAGAACCCACGCAGACACGGGGAGAACATGCAAACCCATGACCTTAATTCCCACTTTCTCTGAAATGTTTATTGTTGTTTAGTACATCTATTACATAGTATATATATATATAAAGTATATATATATATATACTTTCACAAACAAGATTTATTAGACAAATAATTTGGCAAGCTATCAGTTCAATCAATGATTTATCAGTACACTGCCATCAAGCATTGCAAATGTGAAAGAATAAATGAGCCAGATCTGACCATGCAAGTTGCGTCTAAGATAACTTAAGTGACCCCTCTACAGAAGACTAAATGTGTTCTTTTGTGTGCGGAAAATAACAGCCTTTAGCATGGCTACATGCTTCCACTACATTCACTACTGCAAAATATTAACCAACCAACTGATGTAGCTAAAGCAACTAGTATTGTTAACGCTATTACTGTCACTACTGCTGATCATTTTTAAAACTGTCACAGCGATTTTGAGCAAATGCAGATGACAGTGGCTAGTCAATGATTTATTATATGATTTATTACCAGCCTCGACCCCAGACTTGGATAACTAACCATTACCATGAGACCCAGAACACTGGACCCCAAACCCTCTGACCAACCACAACATCTACCACCCAGCCCACACCTCTTTTTGTATATTTTATACGTTTGCACGTTTTGAACAAAGTCTCCTTTTTTGAACTGATTCTCTGGTCTGCATTTGAGTTCTGGCCCCCGGACCTGACACTTACAGGACCATATGGGAGACAAGGGTCAAAGCAAGAGAGGCAGTCCAAATTATTCCAACAAGTCCAAATAATAAAAGTACAGGTGACAGGGTTCAAGGTAACAGGCTTGAGCCATATAGGACAATCTGGCAAGGAGTGGGGGGGGAGGGCTGGTTAAGTACTGCAGGGCTGATGAGGGAGCGTGGAAACAGGTGAGCAGGGAAGGTCAGGGGCAATGAAAGGGCCCGGGGAACCTGGAAAGTGGCTGAGGAGTCAAGACAGGGAGACTGTGACAAAAACCTCCACTTAATATTAGTGGCCTAATGACTTTTATTTCATAAACTTCTCTGTTGGTGGTTCTTTTTGTAAGATGGTTTCTTCCTTTGCAAAACAAATCAAGCACAAACATTGTCTTGAGGAATCCTAAACTTTTCTGGCTTCTTGCTACGGCTCTGTCAGCCAAGTAAGCCAACAGCCATGCCTGATCATCACACAGAAAGTTAACTGCCTCTGAAAGAGAGGCGGTGATCCAGGCTACAATCACTTGACGTCATTTAACTGCCGTTCTGAACATGACATACTTTTACTGCTGCCCTGTGGTGTCATTCTGAGCCCATAGAAAGCTCACTCATCAGCTTCCTCTTCTCCGCCTGGAACACTCTGAACGACCTTTTCTGCTAGAACACTGTATCTTTTGCTCAGGCTGGAGGGCTTGCAGACATTAAAAATAGGTACCGCGGATGTCTGCTGAGTGAACCAAAAGTGTCAACTACTTAGATGTGGATGACAAACAGAACCATGATGCCTTGTTGGAATGACGTCCTAGGTTTATGATGTCATCGCTCTTGCAGATCGCCTTGGGTGACCTCATTAGTCTCACTCTCTCATACACACATACACATACACTACATGACAAAGACAGGACATGGGCAGTAAAGGGACTTTTAGCCCTCAAAGGACTGCGGAAGAGAAGACATTTTGCCAAGATAATTCCAATTATTATCTGATACTATGTACTGTATTGCAAATATAACAACTGCAGTTGAGAATAAGCTTCCTGGAACTCACTGACGTGTCTACAGAAGTGTGCATTGCCCTTAAATAAAATTTTGCTTGCATAAAGTGTGAATATAAATTTTCTGATAACGTCACATGTAAATATCCAGTGAAGGACCATGAACACTTCTCTAAGAATTCTGAGAAAAAATTGTCATTCATTCACAAAAACAAGTCGAAAAAACTTGCGCAGTACGCACAACAATTTTTTTTAATTTTGTGCTTACGTCTGAGTCACAGGATCTACCGATCATTGTAAATGTTCTACCCTTCCCCACCCGTCCTCTCTCTCTCTCTCCCCCCTCCCTCCCTCTCTTTCTCTTTGATATTAAAGTGTGAGAGGGAAATGGTCAGTGAGGGACCCTCACATGAAGATTAGAAAAGCTTCTGCACCCTCTGCTCTGAGACAGGAGCTTGTCCGCGCCCTGCAGGATGCCCGGAAACATCAGATCAGGTAGCTCCTTCAGAACTTATAGAGTGAACTGTCAGACCTCTTTCTGCATGCCATGCCTGCTCTCTTCCTATTGTACGATTTTGCCTTTATTTTGTTCAGTTCTTCATTCCTGACTTAAACATTTTAACAACACACACTTTTCAAAAGAGGATGGTGTGACCTCATCTCAGTTCTGCCAGATTGGGGCTGAGACTTGCTGTGTGTATTTGAATCATTTTTGTCAGTGCAGTTTAATTTCATCTGGGTTCTCTGCTCTTCCCTTGGTCTTTGGTCTCTCCTAGTGTCTGTGGTGTGGGTGCTGTGGGTCTGTCTGTTCTGCAGCAGACCGGCCAGCATGGGCGCAGCACCCATCTGTCCCAATGCCCAAACCGGGTGCCACATCCTCTCCCTGGCCAACCTGTTCGACCGGGTCATCCAACACTCAGCCAGGATGCACGGCATTTCAAATGACCTTCACTCCGAGTTTGTGGGTCTCCTCAAGCTATTTTCTGACAATGCTTTTCTCATGATGTGTAAAGAATATGTTTGATTTCGTAATGATGTAATGGTTTGGTTAAACATATTGCTAAATGTGTTATTTGGACTGGATAGACATTCTAGCTTAAAAAAATGTGTAAATGTTCCTTAAACATTTAAAGCTATGTGTATACGCTAAGGATGAGTGCGTGTGCACTCAGTTTGTCAGTTTATTAGGTACACCAAGCTAAACCTGATGCAATCAAAAGCGACAGCCATGCAATCAGTCCTATCGTCATGTAGGTTATGTTCAGTTTGTGTTGTATTATGCTGTACTTAGCCTACCCTCATCCTAAATATGTTGGACAAAATAACAGAAACAATGCAGTTCAACAGCAGCACTGTATTTGTTTAAGCTAGGTACACCTAATAAACTGGCAACTGGGTGTATGCGCACACTCACGCTCACAAAGATGAATATACTTAGCCATTTGGGATTATTTGCAACAGCGGGCCACTCTACTATTTCATTCATTACTTCTTGTACTCCAGCCACAGCTGACATTTAGATGGTACCTGACCTCTGACATTTCATTCTCTTGTTCACGTTTGTCCTGCCAGGAGCAGTACTTCCTGCCCAGTAAGAATCAAATTGGCCGGGTCAGTCGCAACTGTCACACCTCCGACATCCTCACCCCGAACGGCAAGGAGAACGCTCAGAGAATGGCGGTGAATAAACCTTTCTATAAAAGCGATTTCCTCTCATTGGCATGCCCTGTCCCCGTCGCATTCACAACAGAAATGTGGTGTTCTCTAATCTTTTTTCAGCATATACCTTCCCTTGTACGACACACCTCTGCATGGATGCTTGGAGCATTTCATAAAGCATGTTGTGCAGTTTGAGCTGACTTTTAAATGTTTATGTTGTCACTACAGAGAGAGGAGTTGACCGAGGTGATACTGAAGCTGCTGGTGGCATGGCGGGATCCTCTGTGGCATTTCCACCAGAGCATAGCTCACCACCATGACTTCAACAACTTCAGCTCCAATAAAGCTCTTGAGATGAGTGACATGGTGCACGAGCTGCGCAAAGGTGTACAGAAAGTGGCTGAGAAGGTACTGTGTTTCTTGTGAAATGCCAAAGTTTGGGGGTAAAGTTTACACGAGCTCTGCAGCACCCACAAAACGTTTGAGACCCAAACATAATTTTATGGTTATCTGAATTTGGCAGCATGTGAGGTAGATGCTGGAAGCTGCTGTGTAATGGAGCTTCCAGGGATGTAGTTCTCCTCTTCTTCCTGCTTTTTGGGGGTCTTTTGGGGAATGTGTACAGGTCATTTAAGTTATATTATATAGTTGTATATTTCGTGCAGATTCTATTTTGGAGTTGTACACTACAATGGGTGAAATACCCAATGAATGAATGACAAACAAAAGATAAAAACAAGACAAAACAGGTGCTTCCAAAAATATTTCCTCAACAAAACAAGAGGTTTGACTCATTATACTGATTTGAGCTTCTATTATTTCTTTCACCACATTTAAATCAATGACACATACGCACCTATTCACCTTAAGGATTTCTGTGTACTCAGAAACGCTTCTATGGCTTCATGCTTGTAAAGGTTTGTTCTGATTGTGCAAAGCTGACGTGTGTCCTCTCTGCTCCAGATGCAGATGTTGGGGATAATAAGTAACTCCGTCAGCGGCCTGGCTTCTCACGAGGCTTCGTTGCCATCTGGAAGTGCCGAGTGGCGCCTGATGAAAGACTATGAACTCCTCTACTGCTTTCGCAGAGACTCCAACAAGGTCCAGAACTACCTGAAGATCCTAAAGTGTCGCATTGTGCCAGAGCATGGATGCTGAAGGCCAGGAACCTATGGAGGCTGTGTTTAACTTGAGGAAAACATCAACGCGTTGGAATGGAAATGCTACGATTAGAAACTGCACGGATAAAGCTGTAGTTTTTGTGTTTTCTATCTGAAGGGGTATGGGACGTTTACTGATTACACAGATATGTTCACTCCTGTCATGACTGAAGTGCTACTGGAACCCAAA
The DNA here is from genome assembly GCA_029875015.1 of Lepomis gibbosus. Lineage (NCBI taxonomy): Eukaryota > Metazoa > Chordata > Actinopteri > Centrarchiformes > Centrarchidae > Lepomis > Lepomis gibbosus. The sequence goes on along the minus strand of JAPMOB010240345.1, from coordinate 5,483 downwards.
GACTCTGCCCACCCCACATTATATAGAGCGTGGACAAACATGAGTTGAGTGTGGACAGGATGGAATGAGTGTAATGCATGTTATGATAGACTTCTGTGTAACACACATTCAAATATAATACTATATAAATCATTTCAAGGAGCATGGATGCAATGTTTTGTCATTTCTACAGAGATACTAAGCACTTTACAACTGAAGTGATCCTCCGTGCATCATGACGGATCAAACAAATCACACATGATGCTCTTCTGATGGTTTGAGGTCTCAAGTTCAGCTAGTAAAGGGTAGGTTTACACTATTTGAAGCTTGTCTTAATACAGTACTTTTATAGACTGAAAGAGTTACTGGTCACTGGCGGAAGGTCGAACCCCCCCATCTCTCTTATGAAGTGGTTGTGTTAGGAAGGGATCACTTCTCAGCCAGTAATGGAGATGAGCAACAATCAAAGTCACCAACAACTCTTTCAGTGTATTTACGGGCATGCGAGTGCTGTATTAAGTGCAGAGGTTTGCAGTATCAACATATGGGATTCGCATTTGCTATGGAGACTTGACATGTGCAGAGACTTTGAATTCTAGACTTAATAAGATACTAGAAAAAAATAAAGCAAATGTTTAATGAGCAGAAATCAAGATTTATTCTCATGTCAGACTGTATGATACATCCTTGTGGTGTGTGTGTGTGTGTGTGTGTGCACGTTGCCACCATCTTAGCTGCATAAACAGTTTCAAGGAAAATCAGCACCTTTTATTTGCTTCAGAGTTTATACTAGCCACACCGCCATCAAAGTTGAGGATTAAGATGCAAATCAAAAAAATAAAACAAAATTCAGATGCGAATAAATAGTATGCAATATCAGCTTGAAAGCATGTGCAGGCTGCATTATTCCTTTATGGTCTAGAAATCCAGAAGGTAATGAATCTGGGCATATGGTTTGGGTTTGATTATTTTTATTGAGAAAAAAAAACAAACACAAAGAAAACATTGCACTGACAGTGTGAGGCTCGGACTGCGGATCAGTGGCTTCATGATGCAGCTGCTATGGTGATGACCTCCGGCCTTCCAGTGCTCTGTTCTACACAGGAAACATGAACAGAGCCGTCCCTGCAACGTACACAGATAACGATATAAAACGCAGTTATTTTTTTTAAACACACGGCCCACGCCACTGATCCTGACAAGAATGGATACCTTTTCATAGTCACCACAGTGTCGATGTGGTGGTTCTCCTCTCTCGGCTGCAGGTCTCTCAAGACAATCTATAAGTTATACACATACACAAGCAGATTAACGCTTTCTTTCAGTTGTTCTTAAATTAATAAATAATAAATTAATCTGTTCTTTTAGAACGAATTATTCTGATGATATTACATGATATTGTTTAATGCTCTCAAATTATCCTTTTCTAACATTATTATAGCGTGATACTCAGGAAGAAACTTGAAGTGGACTTAAAGTTGAAGTGTTTGTTGCTCGACATTTGATCCCGTGTTAGTGCTTTTCTGTACCTTAGCTAGCTTTTCTGGCTGCTCCGCGACAAACCTCTGGTAAATCTCCACACAGAGCGAGGGTAGCTTCCCCTCTGCGCTCATGATGTGGTGTCTCCGAGCAGGGAGGGGCGTGCCCGATGGAAGGAGAACAGTGAACACCTCGGCTCCGGATTCATCCATCTCCTGCAACACCCACACACCAAACACAAAGGATGAGAATGAATGTAATACATTCTTTAGATAGAGTAATGCTGGCCCCACATGAATTATTCAATGGAGATCATTGGACAGATTTTAATAATTGAAGTATACCTTCACTAGTATGTCAGCAGCAGAAACATCCACTGTGACAGACTCTTCCTCAGGGCCAAGGCCCTCTCTTCCAACCAGTAGGCCTGCTTCCAGGGCGGCTCCCACAGCAATGACCTCATCAGTAGGTGCTGAGCTGAGAAGCTCCACATCACCAAACATCTCGCGGATCAACTGTTGGAGACGAGGAATCCTGGCTGAGCCACCGCAAAGAACCACCTGAAGCACACCAGTCACATGAAGAGCATGTCACGTTCTGACGGATCCCAGGCTTTTACTCTCTTTAACTCACATTCATACCAACTCACCCTCATCCACATCCTACACCTGCCATAGCACTGGACAATAAATAAAAGCACATGCGACAGTAAAAGCTTCTTTCACACACCTGGTTAATGTCGCTGGTGGAGAGTCCCGCCTCCTCCAGCAGGGGTCTGATTGGCTGGATGCTCTTGTTGAAGATTGAGGAGCAGAGCAGCTCAAACCGAGCTCTGAGAAAACACCACACAGAGGCTGTCAAGGTTTGTAACGACTAGTTATCTGCTGATATAGACAAAAAAAATATTTCTGCTTTTCAAATTCTGACAGTATATGCTTAAACCAAATCTGCTAGTAAAAGCAAACATCATAAATCTTCATAAGAGAGTTCTAAACAAATCAGTCAGTGTGCTTCTGCCACTTTCATTCAGCTGCAGGGCTCCATAGACCATGTCTTCATTTTCAGTATAGGTTTTGGTATTTTTAGCTTTGTTAGGACTGAAAATTGCAAAAAGCTCAGTTAATTACAACACTTGTTATTTTGAATGCTTTGTGCCTAAGCTTTACAGCTCACCTGGACACATTGCACTCAAAGTCAATGCCATCGTGCAGGGAGTCAACAAAGCAGTTGGCCGATCCCAGTGAGGACAGAGAGTGTTTGGCCATGTCTGCTCCGTTCATCAGCTTCATCATCGCCCGAGCATTGCTGCTGATATCATGCTTAAAGGTGCTACAAGCACAGACAAATAACATGAGGATGGCGGCGAGGAATCAAACATCAAACAAGGTGTGTAAAACACTGGATAGGGTGAGTGTGAGAAGGAATGAGTGCAACAGAAATGAAGTGTACAGTGTTTCTGTTTCAGTAGAAATGGCTTAAAATTGATTTTCTAAATGTTTACTCATCACATGATAAAAGTTATTCCTGCAAAGCTGTTGTCATGGTAACGCAATCTTACACCATGCGTCATCTAACATTCGGGCTGTTTTATATTTCTTGTTTCCTCGTACGAGTGGCAAAAAAATAACGTTACTGACTGTGAAGTGGCCAGTAATTATCTTACTGCATATTACCCCAGTGATGAAATGAATCAATTTTATGTTTCATTTTAATAAAAAACATTCTGAATCTCCAGTTCAGGGAAGGGCAGACATACAGTGACTAAAATAATTTATGTGTCACTGCGGTCCAGCTTTTTTCTGATCAGGCATCTGACAAATAGGATCTGTTATTATTATTATTATTATTACGCCTGTGACATGGAAATTGAACACACCTTAAGATATGCTATGATTCTGATTATTCTAATGTTCTTCACGTGTCACTTTTTAGGATGACTGAATAAAATACTGATTTATTATGAGTTTATTTCGGATAAATTAATTGTTATAATAATCGAATAATGAAAAATTATCTTTAGTATAATCATAAATAAATTTGTCATTAAATTAATCAACTAATGAAAAGAAAAAAAAAATCGTACAATCAATAACAAAAACAGCAGCAGAAAACAGTAGCTACCGCTTGAACTCGGCGGCGAGGTGCTGGGCCAAGGCCTGTGTGAAGCTCTCTCCTCCGATGCTGTGGTCAGTGCGGGTGTTGAGAACCCGGAACATTCCTCCATTGACCTGCAGCACCGTCACACTCAGGGACGTCCCACCCAGCTTATACACCAGGACATGGCTGTGGACACAGAACAGATCAGCATGAGCAAGGAACAAAAACCGTGCAAATGTACAGTTTACATTTGTTGGGTTCATCATGTGAAAAGGTTTTGAGGGGGAGAACTACAAACATTACTTTTTAACCAGTTTTTATAGTATTGTATCTCAACAGTGTGTAAGACTGTGTTGTAGTGTGTGTGTGTTTTCGAGTTCTTGTGTGTTATGTCTGAGGCCAAAGTTTGGTTTTTCAGCATGATTGAATGGTTTTGAGTGGAGAGCTTCATTTTGACCTGCAAATAGGAAGTTTGGGGAATTGGGTGAGAAGTTATGGATTTGTGTTTAGAGTTTTGAGAAAATAGAGGCATAGATGTGTTTATTGAGTTATATCGTTTTTGTGCATGTAATAAGTGAAAAAGCCCAAAGTCCAGCCCAAAGGGAGTTCCCATCTACCACAGACAACTTTGCTCTTAACTGACTGAAAACAACTCGTTTGTAGTCTAGCCGCTTCCCTTTCATCCCTATGATGTCACAGGGATGAAAGGATGGAACTGCGCAAGTGCAACTCCCAACAAAGATCATTTAGAGACCAGATGTATCACTCCACAGCTAAAACGAAGCCTTCAACACAGGGTGAAAAGAGGAGCTGCAGCAAAATGCAATATGACAAAAATGATGGTGTTTTTTGAAAATTAAACCATGTAAACCTATTCTGGTACAACCCCTAAAAAGGATTTTGAACCTGAAAATGAGCATAATACCACCTCTTTAAGCGATCATGAGAAATTGTAACTCAACGCGACACGCTCAAAGTCTGATTAGAAATATTAAGCACGTACTGTAGTTAAACTAACCCTGAGCTGTTGCTGATGTTGTGTTGTTACTACTACATCGGACAGAAACTATCCAAGGCTGCCATGTCTTCTAGTGACAGCTCCTGTTTCTCACACTTTGAGAAGTTTATGTTAGACAATTAGTGTCAAAGCCAGGTTTGGAGTTTGAAGTTTTTTGAGTCGATCTTAACATAATACTGGTTAACAAGCTAAAGCTAAATAAACATCAAACTCCACCCATAAAGGCCAATGTCAGTAAACAAATAAACAAGTCCACACATCTGTATTTAAAAAGGTGTATATAGTGCACACATAATTCTTATTTATCTATTATATATTGTATTTTTCTATTCAGTTTTATTTGATGCATTATCTGTTGTGCTGTATCTTGAGTGAACTTCCTGATTGTGGGCTCAATAAAGTATCTTATCTCCAGCAACATTTCACATATTGCGAGAAACATGGTCCTCTTCTTTTCTTCACCATGCAGAATCAGTGCTGTACCTCTTTCCAGAAGAGCAGTCCTGTCCGATGTTGTAGGCCAACAGAGCAGCAGCAGGCTCGTGGATCAGCCTCAGCACATGAAACCCTGCAGCTTCAGCTGCCTGCCTGCACAGAACAGACAGAGTTGTGGACTGTATTGAAAGGAACATCTGGAAACTATCTCGCAAATAAATAGTACCGTTGTAATGGGTAGCGATGTGGCCTACCTCAGAGCCCTTTTCTGAGCATGTGCAAACTCAAACGGGACGGTAATGACGGCGTCTGTGACATCAGAGCCCAGAGCTGACTGAGCCGTTTCTGTGAAAATTGGAATGATCAATCATCTTGCTGTTCATTTATTAGGGATGTCAATGTTTGTGTGTGTGTGTGTGTGTGTGTGTGTGTGTGTGTGTGTGTGTGTGTGTGTGTGTGTGTGTGTGTGTGTGTG
>JAPMOB010240340.1:6975-18935 GCA_029875015.1 Lepomis gibbosus | reverse complement strand
CTGAAATGAAAGTATTACTGACAGCGCAGGTGGAGTGAACCACGTCATCTGTCTGTGGCCCTGAGTTTCTGTCGTAGCTGTTGCTGTCACGGTTTTGGTTCTGTTGTCACTGTAGCTGTGTTTGAATCGGAGTGCGTTTACGTGCCGGTACCTTGGCTGGTTCAGGTCTGACGTGGACAGCTGACGTCTGAAGCTTCTCTTATTCTTGACTCTCTGTCAGGTGGTTAGTTTGTGGTCTTTAACGGCAGCCGATATTCTACACAGTTTGACAGATTGACGTCTTTCGAGCAACATCATCTCTTCAAAGCCGGGCCACCTCCATGTCAGTGAGGTTGATCCACGTCTAGCAATTTAATCTAAGGATGTAGGCTGTGAGGCTGCTGGTGTCTGTTTGATCTCCTGGTGCTGTTTCTTCACTCATTTTTAACTTCAGTCATGATATTTCCGACTTTCTTAACTCTAGCACATGTGTACTGCATGCATGACACAGTACCGGACAGACAAGGTGTCTGGTAATACCCTGACATTAGATGAGTACCTCATACTGCCCTACTTCAGAAATCTCCAGCTGTCTCTTAAACTGACAGTAATGACTTCAGTGTCTCACTGGCACCTTAAACAATATGCCCCATTGTTGCAGTCCTCTGATTTGGTTTGATTTGCCGCTAAGAAAATCCACAAGCAGGTCAGCATTCTGCTACTTGCAACTTACTAACCCAAGCTACATATAAACACATCTTTCCATTGCAGTAAGATAACCCAATAGCTTTTTCAAATCCGATCTTTATTTCAAATTGTGTTTTAACCTACATTTAATTTTATTTGAACTCTTCACAGGTCACTGGTCATATTTCAGTAATAGAAACAACACAATAGAAACAGGAATCTCGACTGGCACTATGAATGTAGTATAACTGTATCAGGTTCTGGTCCACAGAGAAGGATACTCTCTTCACAAACAGTGTAGATGCTAAACGTTTCTCTCTCTGGTGAGTGAGAATCTTTCCTCCATTTGTGGGACTGACCGTTACAAAACCTTGACTGTGTGCATGTGCCCATCAGAGCACTCGTATGAACAGACAGTGACATCAGATTCATGTGGGTAATTTGCCTGAACAAAGTCCAGTATTTAGAACAGCAGGAGCCTCAGGCCAGCAACAGTTGCACCAGGAGCCCAAAATAGCAAAGGACGGGTGTGTGTGCTCTCAGACGTCATGTTTATACATTACAATGACTGTTCTTATTAGGACTCAGGCCTGCTGCACTTAGGGAGACACTTCTCCACAAGCACCACACCCAGCAGGAGCAGTCAGTGTGATGAGCTGATCGTTCCCCGTGTGTCAGTTCATAGCTTTCAAAGCTTTCAGGTCTGATAAACAGTTTGTTCACTGAAAGTCAACGTCTGACTGCTGGTATTAAAGGTGATATCAAAGTGTGAATTCATGTTAAGGGTAGTGACCAGATATCTGTGTGGGAACAGCTTCATTAGTTGTTGTTCTTTTACTATATTATTCACTGGTGCACAGTGGAGCTTTCATCAGTGTCATAGTGGAAACCCTGAATTAAAATGGACTTTGGATGTTTGCTGTGTCTCTCTCCAGATACAAGCCCTTCTTCCCATTCCAAGTGCAGCCTCCCCTGGGTCCGGCTTGTGATTTGGACATGTCAGTCCAGGACAGCAGGCTGGTGGAAGGCCGACTCAAAGTCACCCTGACTGAATGTAGCAGGTAAGACAGTTGAATTTCTGCTGTAGTTCCCCTTTCCACTTTCCTTTATGTGTGTTGGTTCTGAGGCTCTTTCTCTTGGTTGCTGGTTGTTGCATTTTGGGAAAAATTTAATGTTACATCATGCAGTAGTAATTCAGACAGTAATGTGCTCCCTACGCCCTGTTTCCTGTTTTAAAATGTCAACATCCCCATCACAATCCTATGTTAACTGACTACGTTTCCTGTATTTACCATAAAACTTCATGTAACAGCGAGTTCCAAATAGTTGCAGCTGTTTACTGGCCTGGGAACACATTCTGACAAATAAATGCAGAATAATAGAACTATTAATGTTTAAATGTATGATCTATATGTCAGTATTAACATGCTGCACATCGTTAGATCGGTTAGATTCTCCACAATTCAATCGTTCAGTTCATTTAACGGAAACAACGAGCCAAAGTCTGATTAATATAAATTGACCGGTGTAACATGCATGGAACAAGAGAAAGAAAGGGCCGATTCCCGTTACCTCTGAAGCTCTCGTTAAATCCGATTGTGTCTGATCCTTGATTATTTACATGCCTTTATTCTGTAAGAGTACACCGATCAAAACAATCAAACCAGCTGTTCATAAAAATCAAAGCAGCTGTTCATGACTCCTGTCATGTGAAGTCCATCGCTCTCTGTCTGCTAACTTCTGCCACACTGCTCTCGTCCTGCACCGTGTTGTTGGGTATGTTTGTTTTCGTCACGTTGCTGCCTTCAAAATAAAAGTGCATAAGCCGTCTGTCGGAGCTAGATGCTTTCATAGTTGTTTCAGATTTGTGTGAGAGGAATTAAAGGCCTGTCCCAAATATAGGCAGGGTCAATTCAGTGATTTTAGCAAATAAAAGCCCGGGCTATTCATCAAAGTTCTACAGTAGTCCTAACAGTTCTGTCTTGTTTTGATACTTTTCTAGTTCGACACACTCACATGTTACGCCACTCTGTACTCACCTAAAGCAAACAGACAAGGTGTACCAACATTGGCATATATGCCAAGACTTTTTGAACAGTCAGCATTTTACAAAGACTTTTCATAGAGGAATGTTGTAAATACAAACAAAATTACTAATTGAATAGACCACCCATATAAATTCTATATAAGGGAAACACTGAAATTTGTTTTTATGTAATCTGAATTACTGTTTCCTCATCATCTCTGCGATAGTGGCAGCAGTGACAGCGTCTTCAAACACTGTAAGATCTACAAAGACCATTATATTGGACAGACCGCACTCTCTCTCACCAGGTTCTCCTTTCTGAGACAAAACACTGCCTCTCTGTACAAAGCTGGCATGTTTAAATTTTAATTGGCCAAAGAGTGAAATCAATTAGCCCAGGCCCGCCCTGACAGAGAGACCTATTCTTCTTTGTCTTGGAGAGACAGACGAGTTATGTGTGCTTTGATACACAACTCTGTGTGTGTGTGTGTGTGTGGTGAACCATGGTTGGATGTGTTTGATAGAACACAGGATGATCAGATCAGCCTCATCTATAATTCATGTCCTGCCCATTACACTCACACTGTGTCTCTTCTTCCCCTGCCATTCTACATCACCTTCTTATATATAGGTGCCAAGTCATAAGTTTGGAGACCTCCTGGCCTGAGTTTGACTTTTATTAGATAATATCACAGCTTGCTGTATATGTGGCAGAGATTAATATGTCTATAATAATCTCTGTCACATATATATTATTTATTACTATGAGGTGTTGTATGCTGTGAGTGCCCAGCAGGGGGAAGCATCCACCCATGTAGGTGGAATCTTGCAGAGGAAACAGCTGAGTCTTCTTGATGGCCAGCATCATGTCTCTGGAGATGCTCATACTGGTCACACTGTTTCTGAAAAGGTTTCTTTAGATGTAAACTGTATTTCAAACTGTGGGTGTTGGGATACGTTTTCATCAGTGTGTGATGCATCTCCTCAGCACAGCAGGGGGCAGCAGTACTCAAAAAAGAATTTGTTGCTGTGATCTTATAATTTCTTTCCAGTATCTCAGCACACCGTCAGGCTTAGTGTGCTGTTTCAAGTCAGCTTTGCAATTCCAGTATTAATACAGCAGTGAATTGATGGGAGACCACTGGGAGTGGACAATGGAAGAGTGCAAGAAAACATCTTTACTAGCATTTAATTATTTGGTAGAAACAGACAACAATCTACAGACACGTTTTCAGAATCTGAGTACGCAGGACTCCTGCATATGGCCTCCTCTGGAGTATCTTGACAAACTTGACAAAGCTCCTTAAGAGACGCAGAAGACATCATACAGCTATTTGTTGAGGATTTCCATGTATAAAATGTGCATCTTAAAAAGTTCATTGTGAGCACCAGAACCAGACTGAGAGATTAAAGGCTCGGGAAACCTTTGGTGTGTTTTGAGTTAATCAGCTGATTAGAGCTCTTCTCAGTCATCATTTCTGTGTTATACATTCTTTCTTCTGAAATTCTAAGATCCAGGAGTAAACCGTAATCATCAAGACTGAAATGAAAACGGCTTGAAATATTTTACTTCATGTGTAATGAATCTAGAAAGTTTCACTTTTTAAAAGAAATTACAGAATAATCTCTTCCACAATATTCTAGTTTCTGAGATTCACCTGTATTTCTGAACATGTATGAAGTTTAGATATAAAGAGGAATGATGTACTGTATTGATGCACGATCACATTAGTCCTCTCTCATAATGTTAAGTGGAGGAAGATCAATAAAGCCTTTATAACCTCAGCTTGTTGCCTTGAGAGTGAAATGTCATGGTGGAAGAAGACACTTCTGCAAGATGTACTGCTGCATGTCTCTGTGGTTAGAGCAAAGCAGAATAAACACAGCAGTGCTTACAGGTGACAGAAGTTTGGACTATTTGTGATAGAATTGTAAACCGGTGCTTTACAATTTTGTTTCTATATATTTCTTTGGGAAACAATGACCAAATTGGTCACATTTAAGGCAAGGCAAGTTCATTTGCAATGCATCTTTTAACAAGGTAATTCAGAGTGCTTAACATAAAACATAAAAGGACATTGAAGCACCTGAAAACATGTCAGATCATTAGTATTTCACTGATAATACTTTCATTACTGAATGTGCAACAATCAAAATTAAAGTTTGAAAGAAAACCTATTATTAGAATTATGTATTAAGAATTTATCACTCAAACTCAGCTAATCTGCTCATCAGGACTGTGGCTGTGATTCCATCAGATTGATAGTTATTGATAGTGACCAAAGAAGAAACATTTACTTTTCTGTACAGTAAGGCGTTATCTCTCAGGGTGGGACGCTGATGGAGAAAATTGGTTTTCAGAGACTTCTAAGATAAGATACAAAGTTTTAGCAAAAGGTTTGCAAAGTAGCGCTGTGTCCTGTGAGCAATGAGTCTCCATCAGCATATATTTGAAAATGAGCTCAGTTTCACAGACTCCAACTCAAGGGCGGGGCTGGGGAAGGTGGGCCGCCCAATCCTGATGAGAGGGTAGTACACATGATGTAAATGAGTCGCTAATGTTTGACTCTGTCAGCATTGGCCTAGGTTCAGGATTCAAACAGGAGATGCTGTGTTGAGCCATTTTTAACCCATGAAATGCAGATTTTTATAAGTTTGGTAAGAAATGGCAATATTAAAACCAGCATGGATGTTTCCTCAGTTATACAGTACAGTTATTTGTCAAAAAACATGTTAAAGTGTGCACTACCTCTTTAAAGAAACATAAGGCAATGAACACACATTTCACGTTATTGGTGCTTGTAAATCGTAGTGGTAGGATCTCACGATGCTGTAGTTCTCACATGTCTTGTTTGGTATCGCTGCAGACTGTTCATCCTGGGCTCCTATGACAGAGAAACCTACGTCCACTGCACACTGGAGCTGAGCAGCCATGAGTGGAAGGAGAAGACTCGCAGCTCCATCAAACGGGTGGGTTCTCCTTCCTTTAACAACAGACTTCACTCCTCTTTCCTCCTTGTTTTCCTTCTCATTCCTCTGGTACAGGAAACTACTTTTAGAATTGCTATTTTTCTATATAAAAGTGTACATTTGATGCACTATGGGAAGTGTGCAAAGTTACAAAACTGAATGGTGGATGGTAGTAGTGGTCCATGTGTTCCAAATAATACTGATGGCGCTGAGGCCTAATCCTTGTGGCTTAGGTGTTATGGCGTAATGTATTGTGGTGCACAGTGTATAACAGACCTAACCCAGACTGAAAATCCAACAAAGCAGCTTCACTATGTTCCACCAAATAAAAAAACAGATTGAATCTTTGTTTGAACACTGATGGAGTATCAATACACCTGATGAATTAGACTGGCTATGTGTCATTACTTATTTTAATTCAATTCAATGTGCTTAATTGACATTAATTTTTAGGTTAATCAGTGTTGCCAAAGTGGTTTGCAGCAATATCATATTAAGAATAAAGGCATTCATGACCACTGACTTTGTGTGTTTTAGTCAGATTTCTCTAGAATGATGCCAAAAGCAGTTTATTTTTACTCATCTATCCAAAGAGCTGTAACAGTCAAATATGTGTTGGTTACACCTGTTGTTGAGCTCTACCAGTTTCCAACAATAGAGCTGCTGAATCTTCTTTAAAAACCGAGCGAGAACAGGAACACTTCCTCTGTAAATGCTGCATATTGGATACCTTGTCTTATTGACACATTAATACAAGCTTATTTTCATTTTACTTGCAGTGATGAGATTGTCCCATTGTTGACATTTTGAGCGGCAAAGAAAATTTTCAAGCCCCTCCGGCGAACCTTTTCTAATTGCTGCAATTTAGAGATATTACAGTTATCACATCAGGCTTGTTTGGAAGTGACTAATGACCGTTTTAGAGTGAAATGTCAGCTCTAATTACTCTGGCTCTGGCTCCGGCAAAGCCTGTTGCTGCTGTCCTTGCCACACACGTCTGACATTTGCAACCGCTCAAAGATTGTATTCTGCTGAACAGTTATTGTCCTGCACTGTGTTTTCACAAAATGTCTACTGACTTTGGAGGAGTTGAACTCTCGCCCAGCAGGGGGCAGTGAAATATCAGCTCTTCCTCGCGGAACTGACCACATTATGTTCACATTATATTTCTTATTCAAAGTACTTCATTGTATATTTAGGGTCCGTATGTTTCTATTTAATAGTACTGGAGTTCAGAATTAACATTTACTTACAAATACACATTAAAATAATACGAATTAATACAAAACTCCTCAAATCAACATTTTGGTAGGAAAACTGAAGTCCAGTAGTAATATATACTGCTCTTCAAATCCTAACATTAATCTCACATGTATGTAGCTTGTCCATCAGTCACATACTGGCACAGTCTCCTGTCAGGCTCCTGGGAGTGGTCGAAATCATTTCTCCCGACAATTAGCATATTTAAGATTTTTTGTCTTTTTAACTCTTTGGACTTGTTTCCACTCATTATGAATTTATTTATTCCGTAGCTGTAAACATGTTCCATGAGCTGTCAGAAAGTCACCCTAGTTAAACTTTTTAAACACTTTTAGGGCTGATGAACTCTGAACTCTCTATAAACAGACCTGAAGAACCTCACTAGCCAAGCAACAACAATAATACTTTTTTTTTTTTAGCAATAAGAAAATGTAGCATAAATAATAAAACAACCTGAAGTTTGTGTGCGGCTTAGGAGAAGATCCTGGTACCAACTGTGCTCAGCTTGAAGGACCAGTAGACCTGCTGTGGAAGACTGCAGGGAGGGAGGGTTAAAGCAAGGTGTGTAGTCTGAGATGTTTTGCAGATGGATAAAGGCAATGCAGGAGACATTATTTATATGACTTGAGAAAGAAAGGGATATGTACAGGGTGACACCAAGGCTCTTAACCTGTGTGGAGACAGGTATGATGGCTTCAGCAATGCAGAATGAACAGATATAAGTTTTTGAGAACCGATGAGCAGTAGCTCAGTCTTACAACTGCTAAATTTTAGGTAGTTGTTTGTCATCTGTATATCTTAGAGACAGGCTGTGAGGGTACTGGAGGAGAGAGCGGAACCAGGTTTAGCGGACACACAAAGCTGTGAATCGTCTGCATATCAGTGAAAATGAATTTCATAGTGCCTGAAGATGTTGCCAAGCAGGAGGAGCTAAATAAAAAACAGAGGTGGCCCCAACACTGAACCTTGTGGTGAACTCTGGAGCTTTCTGACTGGTAAATCTGAATTTGTAAAAAAAAAAGGGGCCTGTCTGCTCCCAGCTCCAATGCCAGTCAGACAATGGTAATTGAGGTTATCAAGGAAGTGATAGAGAGCAAGCATGCTTTATCTGTGGTTGTGGAGATTGGATCCAGCTGACATGTGGAGTTGGTGATTTTCAGTTGGTAGACTGAATACACGTAGGACAGTGGATATGGACTGTTTCATGGCACTGGCTGATGGAAGTTATAATGTTAGCAGAGGTCTGCTGCTTATGAATTGCAGTAAAAGTAGATTGCTGTTCATTTGAAAGTTAATTGTGTGTATGGATTTCAGGTGGTTTGAGTAATCTTTTCACTGTGGAGAAAAGAGTTCTAGTATTACCTTCACCTGTCCAGATGATATTTGCACAACATGAGGTTTTAGATATTGAGAGATTATTCTCTAGTGGAATATATGATCATCGGTCATACATCGATCTATTTGTGGGGGCCTGCACAAATTCAGCACTGATTGCCACATATTGATTTTCACATTTTTTAGTAGGCCTATTTAAAATGGTATTTGATTGCAGAGCTGGACACAGCGCATATATTTAATCAGCACCTCTTCACGCTTGCTCTCTCCCTCTCTATCATAAAAACTGCTGCACAAATCTGTCCAACACAACAAAACAACACAACAGAACAACTGACTGTCCAGGATATGGCCTTTGGTGTGCGTTAAAACTATCAAGAGTTCAGTGATAAAACTATGATCATTTTTGTGGTCTGTAACAGCTGGTTCTGTACATGGTGGCTGCAGGTCCCCCAAGCTAAACAGCCAGCAGGCAGACTGATCAGTTAGAGAGAGTGGTGTTAGTTTTAAACTCTCGCTACAGATCAGGGCGAAGCCATCTCCCCTACCCACTTTGCTTAAATCATCCTGTGGCTGCAATGTTTCCTTCAGAGGAAAAAAATCTGTGTGATCTGTGATCAATTGCTATTTCTGCTTCTTTTGTAAAATGACATTTAATTGACTTATTCTAGGCTCACTCACTGCACACATGAAAAGCAAAATGTACAACGCTTTATGTAATAAAAATGTCAAAATACGCAATTTAAAAATTCGATTATAGACTTGTTAGCATTGACGGTATTAGCATTGGCGGGGGATGCTGAAAGAAAATCCCCAACAAATCTAACTCTAAGAAGTTTTTCATTCAGGCATAACAGTGAATGAAATCTTTATGGCTATATAATTACTGTTGAAAATTCATGCTAAAGCTAGCCAGCTACCTCAAGTTACAGCTGGTTCACAGAGCTTTACAAAGGATAGCCTGTCATTATTCATTGCGTAGGGTTATCAAAATGTTAACATTAAAACTGAAAATAGTGATGCCTCGTTGAGTATAACCAGCACTTTTGAGAGAGAAGGCTGTGGTTAGAATGTAGTTTGAGCATTCATACTTCTAAAACTGAAACATGGACAGATGGACAGGACAGAGACAGACAGACCTTCCTTCCTTCCTAAACGTAAACATTGTTAAGTAGCTAGCTGTGTTCTTTCCTTCATATTGGCCCATTGCTACATTTCTTCGCACATTACAGTTAACTGTAGATCAGTAGAATAGTGAGAAACCGTTGGCAGGACTGTGTATCGAGTCAGCTGCGTGCGTGCACACATGTGCATGAGGTACAACAGAATGAGGTTTTTCTAAACACACTCTGTGAAAAGCTCTACTGAAGGTCTAAAACTCCAAAGAGAACCTTGAAGTACAGATCTTGAGTAAATGTTACATTCCGCCGCTAATTGAACAGTCACAGTCAGACCTTCATTTATTACTCACATTTATGCAAATGTATTTATATAAACCTTTCTCCAGAACTGATCGAGGCAAGCTACCCCATGGTCAGTTAAAGGTACAGCCAGCAATCCAGTAAGCACTGAATATGTGATCTGTTCCACCCCAATACTCAGGCAATACAGCCCTTAGCACAGCCCTCTCCAAGTGGACCCACTTCAAAGCACTTGTATCCCTATTTTGTTAACATACGCAGAGAAATGCAGATTCACTGTGACATTTGAGCCTGATTTATCTGACTTCTCCAGTCTGCATGTCCTCAGCAGGACTCTGTAGTAAGGATTAAAGGCTATACCATCTGGAAAAGGTCAATTCGCCCTCTTTCTCTCTGTCTCCCTTTTTCCTCTGATGATTGCCAGATATGAGCTTCCCTTATGAAGACAGTCACTCGTCTTCTGTATGTTAATGATTTTTGTGTTATTTGAATATTCCCTCCTTTCAAACATTGTGAGCCTGCTCGCCCCTGCTTTTCAATGCACCATGTGTCGGTCTTCCCAGGGGGACATGCTCTCATCAGGGAAGGACTGTGTTCAACATGCTTTTCAGGGCTGGTTTAAAATCTCTATCTTCCAGCTGGATATCACTGTTTACCTTCTGGTTCTACACAATAGAGAGTCACAATACCAGCTTTGAATTGGCCTGAGAGACACAGGCTGCTTTTTAATGAGCTATATAAGTTCCCAGGCATTCTATTGACTCAGTGTTGCTTTAAATATTATTTACCCACCCTGGGTATTCTTAACTGGTGCGGATATGTTTGACATTTGCTAGGTATGTCAGTTCTCTCTGCTTTGTGATTTGTGTTCTGAACAGTAGCTCTTTCTTTACATATTACTACCCGACCACATGTATGTGTGGAAATGTTGCTTTTTTTTGTTGTTGTTCTGGTGTGTTAGTGGGGGACAGGTTCTCTCTTAGAACTTAAGTGTTGCTGTACAACAGTTCTATTTATAGATACGCATGTCTGTGTTAGTGTGCACTATTCTAGGCAACAAATTCAGTTTTTATATTTGGGCATGCCGTTTTTTTAAATCAGTAGTGCTGTTACATTCCTTGTCTCAACCTTAAGTATGTTGGACTTTAAAGTGACACCATGCTTATAGCTCTGAAATAGCTCTTGCCATATTTATCATACAGTCTGTCTCCCCTGCCTCCCATTGGTCAATGTTTACTTCAGCCACTTCATTGTGCTGTGTGTGCTTGCATCTGCACCACACGGCCCACCTGTGAACTGGGTAAATGAAGCCCTGTTCCATTACAGTGCGAGATTGGGTAGGTGTTTTTTTTTATTACTCATTTATGGTGTGTTGAGGTTGGTGGGTGGGGGTGGGAGTGGTTGGGGGGGGCGACACAGTAAGGCGTGTTTGCACATCTGCCCCGTTGATTCCAATCGTCCCTGAGTGCTGATGCTTGCTGACAGCCTGACCGAAGGGACATATGACGCGTGTGTGCACTCATACACTACAGCTCACCATCGTATTGTGCAACATTGGTTGTACTCGCTGAGTGGCATTGTGTGGTGTGAAAAGAATGTGCGTATATACAGCTGTCTGAGGCTGGGTGTTCCTCTGGATGGTGTGTGTGCTTAGTGTCTTGGTAAAGAACCCAAAATCATTTCCCATCATTTCAAAGAGTTGAAAGGAGGCACAGTGTTTTATCACAGCAACATGTAACATCAGGTCAGACAGTAAAGGAAATATAAACACCTTCATATCAGAATATGAACATCACATAGGACACAGGGCTGCCATGGCTACGTCTACGACGTCTAACAAACGGCTGTTACTTACTCACCTATACTAACATCAGTTCTCCCACTCAGTACCTGGATCAGGTGATCATGTTACTGTTATAATGTTTCAGGTGACTGCGTTGTTGTATGTGTTTTATAATGTTTCTATATCACATGACATCATAACAGTCATTCAAGACATGCTGATGTTCCTTCACAGTGCACATTTCCACGACATTGGCTTATTATTGTGTACCAAGCTTGTTATTAAACATGATTTCATCCAGGAATTGAACCATTAATGTCGCAGTCAGGTTTGGAAATAAACTTTTTTTTGTCCATCTGCCACTGTGGCTGGTGGCTTCAGAAATCCGCTATCCCGATGTCGTCATGTGCGATTGCATAACCGTAAAAAGTGTGCAATTTAATGAAACAGAAAAAGTGTGTGTGACACTCTTCTCTGTGGGCGCTGCAGTCTGCTCATT
>JAPMOB010240339.1:0-21281 GCA_029875015.1 Lepomis gibbosus | reverse complement strand
CACACACACACACACACACACACACACACACACACACACACACACACACACACACACACACACACACACACACACATGCATGGAACATGTGAGAAAAAGCTGCAGAAAAGTTTTGTGCAGTGAGTGAGCAGGTTAGAAACTTATACTGAATGAAAACATTCTATGTGCAAAACGCTACACACTCATAAATAAAGACAAAACTGCTTGATTTGAACTAATAAACTGACCTTATACTTGGTTCTGAATGGGGGTTAAATACTTTTCTCAACTCAATCCTTCAGCTGGTGTTAAAAACAAAAGTGTCCGAATGTTGAAACAGTGTGTCTGTAACAGTGTGCAAATGAGACTTCCTTTCACCAACAGCCACAAAACGAAAAAAAGGCTACAATACCCATCATCAAGGTTTCATTTTAACAGGCATTCAACTGACTGAACATTTAAAAACGTTCACCATATTGTATGTTGTATTTCTTAGCTTTGCTGGACAGCAGCCACGGTGCACACAATTGCCATTAAGGGGGAATGCTAAATGCTAAAACCTACCGTAAAAGTAGCACAAATGGAGAGTTATAAAGTCAGTGAATGCAGCAGTGTCCATTACACAGCAATCTTTACCAACAAACACTAGCTGAACTTAGCCATCATAAGCTACTGGTTACACAGACAAAGAAAGGCTGACTGTAGGCTTTACAGCGATTTAAGGACAGTAACAACATTCAGGATAGTTATTGATGCTTTTAGGAGGAATTAACATACAAAAATGTTTTGGATCAGAAATTAGTAAGGGCCAAACAGGCTGAGGCATTCAACTGTTTTCGTCCAGCTCGAACATTAAAATAATTTCAGAATATGTTGCATTCATGTTTGCGCAAGCAGCCGCTATGTCTGCACGTGCTGAGGTAATGTTGCGATGGTCGCTGTGTGTAGCCAATAGACAATATAACAATAAGGTGTTTCTGGTTAAAACCATGCTGGGCAGGTAAAAGTGGGTTTACGGTGGGTTAGTTGAAAGACGTCCCAGCACGGATACAAAGTCACAACTGGTGAACCGTATTGGTAATTTAGGGAAAAAAGCGAAGCCACAACAAAGCTGTCACTTTGTTTAAACAGTAATCACCACCGAAGACAACACAGCCAAGTAAATACCAGTGAAAGCCAAATTCCAACACACATAAACCTGTCACCATGATGCCCCCTGAAGCTGCAGGGACATTCCTTACATGGTCTTGCAGTCCTTGCAGTGTGTTTGGGGCTTCACACGCATACTCGGCCAATCACCTGGGACTAGAAACCTGTCCCTGAGCCAATCCTGCAACTACCAAACAAGGACAGGTGTTTGCGTGGGTGGGTTGGGGGTGACAAGGTCACAAACTTCTGAGTGGAGCAGCCAGCTATAGAAGTGTCTGAGCTCAGTCTTTGAGGTCAAACATATGACACACATGAAAACAAAGGCTTAAAGGGTACAGCTGAGGCAAAGAAACAGAGCTAACTGACGTCTCTCATTAACTCTGTTGAAGCAGGAATATCACCTAAAGACATGCAGTGATTTGTAATAATGGCAGAGATAGATGCAATGTAGAAACTGCTGTTTCTGTTATCTGTAAAGGGATATTCTACCAGTTTTACATCGTAAGAGGCACTAGCCTGTGAAAACTGTTGAATACTGTCTTCTGTCACTGTGTGGGAAGGTTAAAAAGTCTGACAAAAATATTGTGTGTTTGGCCTTGAAGCTTCAAATTTCTAACAGCGAGTCTGTGATATGAAGTACAGCTATAGAATAAAGATGTATATTTAAAAGGTAGGGTCCGTCCAAAGAAAGAAGCTGCTGAGAGCAAATTACTTTCTGTATTTTGGAAAACAGATGTTAATTAATTATTAGTAATTATATCAAGATGAAGATCACCAGAATTAGGCAAGTTAAAAAAAAATTCCAACTTCGCAAATGTGAGGATTTGTTTCTTCTTGTGTTATATGACAGCACGCTGAATCTGTTTGGGTTTTGGACCGTTGATTGGGGGGAAAAAAAATTTGATGGCAGCTACTTGGGCCCTGGGAAATTGCTCACATTTTCTCTCTTGGCACATGATAATTGTCA
This sequence comes from Lepomis gibbosus, assembly GCA_029875015.1. Classification (NCBI taxonomy): domain Eukaryota; kingdom Metazoa; phylum Chordata; class Actinopteri; order Centrarchiformes; family Centrarchidae; genus Lepomis; species Lepomis gibbosus. The sequence continues at coordinate 19,186 of JAPMOB010240339.1, read as the reverse complement.
CATATCTCCCTTTATGCAACTGTGTCATTCAGATAAATATGTATGTGGTATGAAAATTTTTTTTATTAACAAAAAATTTCACTTCTTCAGATGTGTCTGGAGCAGGCTGGTCCCACATGGACAAGTTTGGAAGGTCTCCTACTTTATAGTTTCCTTCTGAATCTTTCCAGTACCATCATGTTTTCCCTTGTTTTCTGCTCTGTACCAACCTCCCTCTGTCATGTGCACAAACCCAACCTTCTTTTAATAATTCCTTCGGGAAAACTTTGTCATCTTACGGACAATGTCCACCTACTTAATGCAAGAGCTTGCCAAGACTTTTTGACTGTTTTGTGATGTTCTCTTGATGATTAGCTCAATTTTCCGAGGTAGTGCTGTTTGAAGTGTCCTACTGTTTTGGTTTTGTTTTGACACAGGCTTTGGCAAAGTGCTCATAGAATAATTAGAGATGAGGTAACACTATTTATTTATTTTGTTATTCAGTGTACATCTGTGGCTCTTTTAAGTAGCTGTTTTCACTGCTGTGTTTGACCTCTCTTAGCATTTCTTTTAGCTTGAGAGTGCAAGACCTCATAAAATCCCGGCCTTGAAAAATGTTCTTACCAACGGAACACTGTAAAGAACTGTTCTCCTCCTCTCCTCTTTGGATAATTAACATTTAAGTAGGTTTCCTGACGTGGATTTGTGAATGTGGTCATTTTTGTGGCAGGAGAATTGCACAGTGTTGACATCAGCTGGTAAACATCAGGCCAATGGGGATGTTTCTGTCATGGATCAAGGGGTTATTAACCAAAACATCTCTAACATGACACTTATATATTATACACATATATTCATTGTTTAAATGGATGAATACGTCCCCAGTGACAATTATGGGCTGGAATTTGAATCTGCTCAAATACAAAATAAAAGACACATTTTCCTCGGACTGTCTAAAAAGGGTAAGTATTTATTCAAAAATAATGTTACAAATAAATCTTAAACTCTTTGAAAGTAAGGCGGTATCTTAAAGAGTTTGACAGGTATCCTATCCCCCTGCATGTCAAATCAGGTTTATGCACTAATGTGACACACATCATCGGATTTTTAAAAAACTAATTCATTACATTTTCTTACTTTATTATAACTACCAGGTCATTTAATAACAAAGTTACAGAAAATTTTGAATGAAATCAGTGTTCTGAAAGTTGATGGAAAGTTGTTTAAGCATGCTTTCTTCAAACTTCACACTTTACAAAAACTGACATGCGTCACAGGAGCTGCAACGTGCAACCACAGTCCTCCACTGGAGGCCACAAAGCCAATGTAATGTAGCAGTTTGGAAGTAAAAATGGAGTTGTTCTAGGGGAACGGGTATCTGGTGAGTCTTTGCAGACATAACCAGCCTGCTACTCTGACTCAATAACTCAATTACTAATTAAAAAACGATGACAACTTATTCGGTGAATTGACTCGAGCCGCATAAGCATCACTAGCAAACTACTTCTGAGAGGAGGATGGACCTTAGGTCAATGGGATGAGATTCTAAAAGTCACTGAGTTTCAAACTGATGTTCCTGCAGCCCTCTCTGCGTTCAAGTTAAAGCAGTAGTTTGACATTCTGGAAAAAGCCCTTATTCACTTTATTGCCAAAATTTAGATGAGAAGATTGACACCACTCTCATATCTAGACATCTACAGACATTTGCGTCCGCAAAGCAGTCAGCATTGTGGGAGACCCCACCCACCCCTCACACAGCTTCTTCAGTCTAAAGCCATTTAAAAGAAGGTTCTGGAAGCTCAGTGCCAGCTCCACCAGGCTGAGGAACACTTCTATCCGTCAGTCCGTTAGGTATGCTGAAAACTTTCCCCTTCCTCCCCCCTCTTCTCCCCTCTGCCCCAAAAGCCTAAACTGCAAAGCGCCCACCGAGCCATATCCAGTACCGTAGTACAAAGGACTGCATAACTACAAAGGACCACGAAGCAAACAAACAAAAAAATTGCTGCTATCCACCTTTGCACTGTGGAAACAGTATGGCCAATATTTATCATCTCCGCTCAGCCCACTGATGTGCCATCGAGTCCTCCAGTAAGAATCTTTTAATTATTCTACAAGTATTTAAACCCAGTAAGACAAGTCTAAGTAGGCTAACTGCAAATTAGGCACACAGCATTGTAGGCTAGACAATGGCATTCTTGCTACAATAACTTCTATCACCAGCAGCTCAGTTTCTAGGTCTTGTGTTTATATATATATATATATATATATATATATCCCAATGAAATGTCAGGAAGGTCTTTAGTTGTTAAAAAAAAAGGTACCACCAAAGCCTAGTCTACTAAATTTAGCTTCACATTTAGCACATAGACATGAGAGTGCTATCTATTTTCTCATCTAGCTCTCCGTAAGAAAAGGAATGATTCCCAAATTGCTGAACTATTCCTTCAAGTGACAAAGCACACTCGCTCCTCAGCCGACATCACAACTGTCTCACTGTCGTCTCTGTAATGGAAACATAATCATAAAACAGCTACAAAAGGGCTATGATGTGTGTGAGACTGTTGAGGCAGTGGGTCTGGAGCGAGTGGTTCAATCCTATCCAACCAATCGTCGCCACTAATGAAGCGTGTCATGTAGGAGAGATTTACAGCTGCTAGTTACATTTAGTGGATTGACTTCTGCCCCTATTCTTGAGACTACTGTGCTTAGTCATACAACATGTAAGACTTGAGGCCAGCAAATCGTGGAACCACAACATATAGAAGTGAGAGCCACACATGTGTTGCACATGAGTGCACACCCTCCTCTGGATGATCCTATCTGTCTTGTTTCCACAAGGGAAGAATTTCTTATGCCTTTTCACACATTTTACATGTTGGAAGCATGTGCAACATGTTATGGTCCACTATTAACATTTGGTTAATATTACTGAGTAACGCGTTACTGCCCAACACTGCACAGGACACTCCATCAGGGCTCTTTCAGAGCGCCAGTGCCACTGTGCTATCATAAAGGCCTCATACAGCCATGCTAATGCACATTTGTGATTTGAGCTAAACGCTAATGTCAGCATGCTCACATGGCAATGTTAACATGGTGATGTTGTATCTTAGTTTATTATGTTGTCATTTGCTAATTAGCACAAAAATGCAGGAACAGTCAGGGGACTGACAGTGATTCATCCTCTGGGGAACATGAATGTCTTTGCCAAATCAGTCATAGCAATCCATCCAGTGGTGGTGCACCAAAGTTTCACTTTCTGTCACCACATTTCTATGGTCTGACAGCTTCAGAGTGAGCTTGCACAACCCCAGTATTTCCAGAAAAGGGGTGTTGTAATTTTTACCTCTGAACCTCACGTATTTCATCTGGCCTGGAGCAAAAAGTGGATAGCTGTTGTACACATTTACTGATGGTCATACTTTTCATATCTATAACACTTGGCCATAATTAACCTGAGGCTGCAGGTCATGCTGTTTCAAAGACATTTAATGAAACAAGCACAATAACAGAACTACAATAAGGGTGTAAGTTGTGTTTCCAAATTTGATCCCACTTTCTGCTCATTCAGAATCTAGCCCAAGTATCTGTGTTCTCTGACATTTCAAGAATGAAGTTGTAATATTTTGAGACAAATATTAGCTATTTGGAGAATAAACTTGTAATTTAATGAAAAAATGCATACTGTATAGGCCTACTCTGTTGCCTACGCTATTTCTCTGCTTATATGGTAGAAGTTTGGGACAGTACTGGATGAGACAACCATATGTAAAACTGAAACTAACTGAAAACTCTTCTGATCAGATAGAAATCTCACCACAAATCTACACAAATGTTAACTTCACCACCTCTGTTAAAATGCAGCTCACAGGCACTTTGGTGAGAAGCATCCTAGAGCAGTGAGACAGTCAAAAAACAGAGAAAAGATTTCTCTAAGTGTGGTGGAAAGAGACAGCAGTGACACAGAGCTACCGGTCAGAGGACAGACACCACACTACAGTCCAAACCTTTTCTAATGCCTCGTGCAGACTACGCGACTCTCAGCGTTGGCCGATGGCCGTGCCGATGGCCGTGCCGATGCTGGTCTCCAAACCAAGAAATCAAGAAAACATGTGAAATGTGAAACAGGAATATGGGTCTCAGAAAGGATTAGCACACGCAGGTAGCAGGGATTGTGTCTGAGCTATGGAGAGCTGGAGGGGAGTAAAAAGTGTCTTGCAGTGAAAAAGTAGCTGCCTATTCTATTATGACTTTAGTCTTGCACAGGCTCTTTTTTTCTCTTTTTCTTAAGTTTTAATTCTCAAAATCTCTGCTTTCTCTTATCCTTTTCTAACAGTGGCCCTAATAATTTGTCGAAGTTGACAGACTATAATTCTGCCTTTTTTGTAACACACTGTGCAAATACATTGACTAGACAGTGATGGCCAACAGCAGTTGTCATCAGTGCCCTTGAATCCAACATCTAACAAAGCTAACCGTTGTTTCTAAACACTGACTGACCCTGTGAAGAAATCTGCAACCGATAGGTTTTGCATGCTGAAACATCTTTCAATGAATGAATGCAAATTCTCAGAAAGCGGATGGGAAATCACAAAGAACATTTGCTTTGGACTGAGTCATGATTTCTAATTGATGGAGGACACTATATCATACTGTAGTCAGTCAGCCAAAGAGAAAAAAACATATTGACGAAAACTCTGACTTCTGCGTCATGTGACATTAGTTGGCCTTCAGTAAACACTATATTGGCCTTTTGTACTTGAGCCTGGTGTGTCCTAAACTTGTTTGTGAACCTGCTCTGGCAGACCCTCACTCTGTTGATCTTATCAGTTGCTATTGATCTGCCTGCTTATGTGCGCCAATGATGACTGCAGCGTCTTGCTTCGTAACAATATGTTATTCTTTTACAGCTCAAGGTTTGACTTTAAGAGGAGGGCACTAATGGAACTGAGGATAGTTATTATTTTATTTCAAAAGCACAGATCAGGATGATTTTGGTTACTGTTTCTCTAAACTGGAAGCAAAAATAAAGTTCAGGCTGTATTATTGTTCGCAATGTGTCCACTATGAAAACAACACTCTAAGGTAATATGTCACCTGTATAAAGTTATTTTCTGTAATCAAAGCATGCAGTAATGAATTAAGCCTCTGCCTTTAAAAAAAGACACAGGCTTGAATTCAAAACTCACCTCAGCAATTCAACTGCCAGGAGCCCAAACCCTTTCTACAATCTCGAGCAGATCAAATTAGGTGCACCTTATCACATTATGTTAAGTGCAAATTCAAAATTTGGGTCAATTTAATTATGCAAAATGAGTCATAAGAAAGCAATGTGCTCTAACAGATTTCATTCTCTTCCATTTACAAGACATAGGGGGACTGTTTACTGAGTCTAATACTCATTTTCTGCTGCATCAGTGACCATGAACCTGGGATGCTCTGATTATTCAGAGGCCCGTTGTGGGAGATCTGGGCACTGGTTAGTTCTGACATGCCACCATGTTGACAACGCATCAACTCGCCCTTCCTGATCTTGCCCCATGATTAGGTATTCTTTAAATTTTATCCAGTGCCATTCTACTTATCAACACTGATTCGTATTGGTTACTGGTTCATTCTTGGCAGTTAGCAGATGGACAGATTGAAAGAAAATATAAGCCTTATTTTAAGAAACTTTTGGTCATTTGTCATAGACGACAAGGGATTTTGTGATTCTTTCTGGTTAGAATTTAATGAAAAAGCATAAAGACATGCAAGTACGCAAGTTGAAAATTGCCTATTACTGATTGTGCGAGGTGGTGGTACTGTACGCACTAGGATCAGCTGAGACATTGTGTCTATAAGTGGGGGCATTAAAACAGTGCAATCTAAAATGAATAGTTTGACATTTTGGGAAATGGTATTCACTTTGTTGTTGAGCGTTAGATGAGATGATCAATACCCCTCTCATGTGTATCTGATAATTATAAAGTTATCTTCAGCGGCCAGTTAGCTTAGCCTAGCAGAAAGACTGCAATAAGGGGTGAAGGTTAGCCTGGCTCTGTCCAAAGCTAATAACGCTCAATAATTAACATGTAATATATCATTTGTTGACTCCGTATAAAAAACAAAGCTAAGCTAAACTAAATGGCTGCTATAGGTAGGTATATTTAATATGTAGACATGGCAGCAATATTGATCTAACTCACCAAACTATCAGCAAGACAGCGAGAAAGCTAATTTTCCTACATTCGCAACTCTTGCTTCAAACCATGCCTCTGATGAGATGATAAATCATGTGGCACATCAGTAACACTGGCTCCCCATATTAAAAATGTTCTTTTAAAATAATGTGATTGAAGCACTTGTACACCCTGATGTGAACAGTCATCACATCACATGTTTTTTTTTTTATAGTGAACTAAGTGCTCAAGCAACTGTGTCTGCCAACAGAACCTCCATGTTTGTACGAGTTTCGGGAAGAACCTGAACCCCTGTAAATCCCTTTGACCTCTGACCACCACGTGGAAGTCAAGAGAAACTTTCCCTGTAAGGATCAATAATGATTCACATTTTTTTTAAAAAAGCTTAGGTGCATGTGAATGTTACACAACGTTACGCAACCCTGCAGGTAAAAATAGGCAGTTTCTTACAATGCACAGTGCCACCTTCTTAGATTTCAATTGAATGTGTGGACAGAGTTTTGGAAAACTGCCAGATTCTTCTCCCAATCGTGACACCGCCTCACTGTGTCTTTGTGTTAGTAATATCCACTCCTTTGAAACTGACTCTACATCTGGCTCGCAGCTCATTTTCTCATTGGCACCCCAAGTTACATCATCTAGCACCAACCCCCAGGCGCCCAGCAGGGTCTGACCTACATGTGTCATTCAAGTCCCTTAACAGCAGATGAGGAGCAAGCCCTGCCCTGTTGCCAGGTGTTCAGACCTGTGCTGGTATCTACCCTCACCTTGCTGGGTTGCAAAGTTATTGAGGAGTGTTGGGTTAGGTGTTTTAATTTAAGCTACATCCACATTACTAAGTTTGTTTTATTTAAAACGACAACAATCTCCATCCACAGCATCAGCATTTTAGCTGCGTATTAGAACTGACCTCAGTCTATATTAAAACAACTGAAAACGCACATCTAGTGGCCATTTACATACACTGGGCATGCGTGTGTTGGTGTAACAAGGAAGCATATTTTTCCCGCAGTTGCACTACTAGAGATGAACGAAGAATAGCAGTGGAAAATACCCACACCAGAGATTCCCAATCAGGAAGTCAAATGTGAGTGTCTGTGTCAACAAGTCCTTCGTTTTTGCCTGTCCACCCTAATACGCTGTTTTGTTTTAAAACAAAAACAGGGTTAAAGCGGCACTCCACAGATTTCACAGACGGAGGTCAATGTTACTGAGTGCTACTCAGCCTATGACAACTCTAGTATAATATCTTCTATGGCTCTGAAGGATTTTTTTTTTAATTTTGTGAAAATAACCCTGATTATGTAACAGTGATGTCATCAGGGTGACCTCAGCTTGGGCTTGAGACTTAAAATTCTGAACAGAACGTCTGTGTTCTAAACTTACACTGCGGCGCTGATGTAGGCATTTACCAGCCAGAGAGGGTCTAATGAAAGATGCAGGAGTGACCCTTTAAATTATAACGATTAAAAAGGAATTTCAGATTACACAATCAACGAAGTTACACCTCATTTACTCTGTAATCCTTTTTAAGATGGGTGGGTGCAGCAAAGCAACATGACTATGAGCTCTCTGTGCCAAAAGCTTCAATAACTCATGTTTGTGATCTTTCTGGGTTTCCACCCTTCCTATTTAAAGAAGAACTCTGTATTTAAGCATCATGATTGTGCACCTTTAAGCTTTAGCTAAGCACAAACATTAGGTGCTATTACAACTGTAAAATGCATATGACAAACATGTAGGTGGAGCTTCATTAAGGAGGACATTACTAGATTGGTTCTCACTGTTATGTAAGTAAGGTGCATAGAGAACACAACGGTTTTGACAGTATGTGTACAGTCACCGTGTGGCAACCGGGTATTTTTAGCAGTCAACACAGGCAATGATAGAAACTGAACTCGCTACTTAAATATGCCAAAGCCTAGGTATTATCCTGGCTGAATCTAGTCTTTGTTTTCAGTCATGAGCAGTTTTCCGCTGTATACGGCCGGCATTAGGGTGTGTTGCTTCAAAAGCTGCACTTCAAGTGGCTTAAGACAAGGATGATCATAAAGTATTACAGCAAAGAAAGTGACAACCACAAGGAAAATCCCTCAAGACCTAAATGATACAGCCCTGTTTTTCTTAGAGTGATTCAGAATCAAGGAGAGATAGGCCGCAGTTAAACGACAGTAAATGAAATAAGAACATGACATAAAAGAAAGAAAGAAAATTTGTTCCTTTGGTGACACTGAGAGGAGAACTGCTCCAGAGAGCCCACCAGCTTTACTGACAAGGTTTTCAAATCAAGGTAAAGTGAATGAAAAAAAAACAGTACAATATTTCCAAACAGAGCATGACAGCAGTTTGAGCCTGTGACTGCAGTCATAACATATTTATTAGTCCTCAGTGAGCCCTGCAGGCCACACAGTATGCTACTCTCTGCGTGTTACGTAAACCCACGGTCCATATTCATATTTCTCCTCTGTACATCCCTTCAAAGTAATGACTCTAAGTCATTTATATGGTTTGTGTGTTGCGCACACACATTGGGAGCAGGCACACAGCAGTCTGAAAGATGCAAACAGGAAACACTGATAGTGGCCTTTGTGTTTTCCTTCAGTAAACGCGGAAAGCTGCGCAGCAAAACATGCAAATCTCAACAAGTGAAGTGAAAAGGATAGTTTCAGTCCACATGAACATCTGCCGGCTCCAGTGGAAACGCATGTTTTGGGGGCAAAATTCTAACACTATTTATCACCGCGCACCAACGTGTTATTGTCTTGTATAAATAAAGACGCGTGTTTGGCGCTTTACGCAGCTTTACACTGACTCAAGACAACACCCTGCAGGAAGCGCTCCGCACGCCGCGACTGTTGCTCTGTCTCTTTAACATGTTAGTTTGTGATCGTTCTTGTGCCTGAACGATCAATGAAACAAGAAACTTGGATGTTTAAAAAGCCATTAAACACACGCATAAATGAGCCTTTTTTAAGAGAATAAAAAAATAATTTGTAGTTAAGCTATAAACCCGTACGAGCCGATTCCTGCCACAGAAATAAGCAGAATTAAACTACCCGCTTCCACGCAATCAAATATGGTCGCCAGAGTTAACCAGCAAATCACATGCAGGGTAGAAAACATCTAAAAGTACGGAATACATGTCTAAATGTCGGGGTCTTACCTAATCTTTGAGGGTGGCGGACAGCTGCAGCAGGCGGAGGAGGAGGACTAGTGGAGACAAGAGTTGGAGACCCTTCCCATTTAACAAGCAAGGAGACTGAGTGGAAATTTCCATCTGCCATGTGATGATGGCAACTCCTGAAGCGTCGTGTTACAGCTAGACACTGCTGGGGGCTCCTTGTTCTCCCAAATCACCCTCCTTTCAGGGATTCAGTTGAAGAAACATCTCGTTCCCCTAATGTGAAGGTTTGAGTGGGTTGAATCGATCTGATTGTTCCCATTTATTCGTTTTAAATATGAGTAGCCTTAAGCCAATGGCGATCGGTATGCGTAATTATACTGAGTGTTGAGTGTTTGTGCAACGCTTCAGATAAAAGAAAGGTTTATTTAATGATTGTGGCAGATTACTGACTGCGATCCTTTGTTTACCTTCTACCCAGCCACGTTGTAGGGAAACCTCCACACTCCCAATGCACTGCTATTAAGTTTAAAGCAGACATAGGGAGTAAAAATATGAGCCTATAGGAGGTGGTATTTAACTAATAAACTGCATTTCGATGTTATGCACGTGTCATGATCTGCGGTGGACAAATCTACTCAATTAGGATAGTCTGTTGTATTTATTTACTGTACACTTCATGCTACTTTATACCTTTTCTCTATTGCATTTCAAAGGGAATTAAGGTTTTTGCTACATTTATAGGAGAGATATAATTATCAGAGTAAGATTTTACACAGAAATTTAATTTAAGAAATTGAATAAGAATTTAATTCAATTAGGTTTTATTTGTAGAGAGCCATTTCATAACAGAAGCTTCTCCTTGCACTTTTCAGAGCAGAGCTAGACCAGACTCTAATACTATTATTTACAGAGAACCCAACAGTTCCCACCATGAGCAAGCACTTGGACAGTGGCAAGAGAAAACTGTCTTTATGAGAAACAAAGATCGATTACCCGATTGCGAGGAAAAAATGGAAAATATTCTGATAATCAGTCATTTAGGTCATGTTTTAAGCAAGAATTCCAATCATATTTGCACCATCTCCAGTGTGAGGGTTTGCTCCTTTTCTCTGTTTTATTTCACTGTAAACTGACTAGAGGTCAGAAAATTGTATAGACCAAAGCTTCTAGTCAATGAATCAAGCAAATAATCGACAGCAGCTGTAGGCATCATAACTGAAAATATAACTAATGATAATAATAAAACACTGTTGCCTACATTTTACACATCACTTTGTTTAGGATGAACGTTTCAAAGAAGAACCGCTAGACTCCATTTGCACAACAGCCATTTATATAGTTAGTTTTTATTCCTGTGTTATGCCAAACATGTGGCCCAAAGAAAGAAAGAGGAAGCCACTGTTATTTTGACAACGTCCACCCACAGTTTTCACCTCTCTCAATGCCAACAGGCATTTGGCTGTGACAGCCACCTTTTCCTGTAGGATATATGAACATATAATTGACAATTCTCTCCCCTTCTTACCTACATAGCTTGAATGAAGACACTCCTCACTAGGCTCCTAGTGTACTTAAACTCTACAGCTAACTATCATTCATTTATCCTGGGAAGGGTGGAGCCTATCCCAGCGTGCACTGGGCATGAGGTAAAGTAGGCTACACCCTGGACAGGGTCACCAATCTATCATGAGATATAATGATAATAATAATAATAATAATAATAATAATAATATAAAACTATTAAATGTAATTATATAGCAATACATGCAGCTCAAAGTGTTTTACATTTAAAAAGGAATAAAACAGTAAACATTAAATTAAAAAAAAGGCAGGTAAAGACAAGGTGCTTAGCACTGCAGTGATGGCAAGCCATTTGAAAGATCAAAGAGAGACATTTAAAGGCGTAAAAGGTCATTCAAGAACAGCATGTGGGACTCAATGTGAAGCGTACGCATCATAAGCGTGCTAGAAGAAGGAAAAGTTAAATCATGTCTTTATCACCATTTTATAATTTCAGCAGAGCCTGCCTCTCTTAGGCTGTCCCATAAGTTTGGAGCATAGCTGAAAGAAGCTGCATCTCCGTTTTTTTAGTAACTAAAAAACCAGCTGTAGAGGATCTTAGGGCTCGTGAAGGAACATAAAACAACAGGGAATCTGTGATGTAGGCCGGTCCTAAGCCGTTAAGAGCTTTGTTCACAAGTAGAAGGACTTTAAAATCAATTCCCAAAGCCACATCAAGCCAGTGCCATTCAGCTCAGACTGGAGTGTTCTCTCTTCTTTTTCTGAGTCTAAAATAACACCCAGGCTGGATACTTCTGGTTTGATTCAGGGAGTCAGATTACCAAGTGTTTTAAACATCCCCCTTTTGGATTTGCCAGTTTACAGAATTTCTGTCTTTCTTGCTGTCTGTGCATAATTTAGTTTAAGAATGTTATTATTCATCTATTTATTTATTGCCGACAGGCAGGAAGTGAGCTTAAGACATCTACATCACTTAGTTCAACAGATATGTTGAAAGCCAGGTAAACACATCTGGTAAACACTGCCGACAGATCTGCAGCAACTGTGTGATGCTATCATTTCAAAATGGACCGAAGTCTCTGAGGAATGTTTCCAACACCTTGTTGAAAGTACACCATAAAGAATTAAGGCACTGAAAGTGAAAAAGGTGTCCAATCCGGTACTAGCAAGGTGCACCTAGTAAAGTGGCTAGTGAGTGTCTATCCATGTATGGAAATAAAGGAAGAGTATTGTAATTTTTTTTTGCAGGCAGATCTAGCAACACAGTGGTTAAATTTATGCTTTAAAGATAGGGTATGCAATTCTAACAAAATCCGAAACCATGACAAATATGATATAGAGCAAACAACTACACAGCAAATGATGTATGTAACATTAGCTAGGTTGTGTGTTAACAAACTATTGCTGCTGCGAAGCTAACAAGACAGCGAGGACAAGCCAGATTCAGAGCCAGCACTCCAGCTCCGGACAGCATTTTAACACAAATCATGACTGGAATGGCTGGAACAGTCATGTGTGGCTTGGTTTTGTTTCTCATTTACAGAGCTGGCTGTGTACAGAAACCAGATTTTTTCCCCCAGCGCACACAGAGAAAGGACAGCTAACGGATGACAAAAGACGTGTATTGGATTACAATCACATACCACACCTTTTAGAGTAGTCCACTGATTTAGCATTAGGCTCCTATAACATCGTCAAACTCAAGCTGGACAGTTTTTAAAAAAAAGGATAAATATCAGAGCTGCAGAGCTAGAGATATCGTCTATATTATTCTGCACTATCCTCTTCCTTGTTAAAACCTGGTGCCTAAATTACCCATAATGCAACTTGACAACTCAAAGTGACATCTCTTGATGCAGTTTGTCAGACTTCACATAGCTCTCTCGGGGGGCACAAAGACTATATTCAACTATTTTTCACATATTCAGTAGCACTCCTCAAGACCTTTAAGTAGACTTTGAAGTGTTCCTCTTTAATCTCTGTATTTTTAAAGAGTATGCTTTACAGCGGAACGTTTTTTTCTGCGCAAAGTTTACATGTTCTCTCTATGTCTGCATGGGTTCTGTCCGGGTGCTCCGGCTTCAAAGACATGCAGGCTAGGTTAATTGGTGACTCTAAATTGCCTTTTAGGCGTGAATGTGAGTGTGAGTGGTTGTTAGTGTCTGTGTGCCCTGCGATGGACTGGCAACCTGTCCAGGGTGTGACCATGACCCCAAACTCTCATAGAGTACTATGTTGGCACTCACAGGGTGGATGTTGCAGTCCTATTTCTCTAACATCACCCTCAAGCCCATTAAATATTATTGTTAGCATAGAAATAACATAGGTATCGTTGGCTGTGTATGTTAAGGGAGATAGAGTTCAGTAAAACTTTCCATACACTTTTGTTCTTCGCATCATCTCAAAGTCATCACGTGTGCGTTTCTAAAGATTACTGGATAATGTTTCTGGATGGAAACAGACAAAAGAAAAAATGCTTTGAACCTGTTGAAGCTGCTGCTGAGTTGCAGCTCTGGGATGCCCCATCATCACTCTTTTGATGAGTCTCCATAAAACATAAATACCCATGTTGGATGTTGAAGGGAGTTGTCTCATGATCTGAATCACATCGCAGAAACTCAGTAAAGCATCTCACATGAGTATAACCCTCCTTCAGCTGACAATGATTAAATACTTCAACACTGTAATCGGGTTTAGTTTCAGCATCCATCACCAATACTGACTGGTCATCCATCCCAATATGCTTGACAGTATGTAACCACGTGAGCTGCCGATATGTTCCTGCATCTATACCATCGTCTTCCTTTTTTTCTGTCAGTGTAGCTTCAGCATGTGGCCCCGCTTTCAGGATCTGTTTAGCAACAAGTACATATTGTGGACTAGAATGACATGATAGGTTCTGATCCTGCGGCCACATATCTGAGACTGAACATTTGCTGGCTGAAATACTGAACTGCATGTGTGAACCGTGCGAAACTTCGGTCACAAAGCCGGCTGACCTAGTTAGCTGAAATAGAAAATGCCTCTCAGTTGAGGGGTGAGAGCTGAGAGGCTTGAAGCTGGGATGACATGTCGCTACCACATAATGTATTGCTCGCCTTCATTGATTTTACTTTCAGTACAGTACACTATGCCTATGAATGAAGCTGTTCATAATGCTTTGCAAGTAAATGTACCAAGTAAGTTAAGTGAATAAGCTGAAGATTAAGAAGAAGTTTGGGCATACATTTTCTGGATGATGATGATGAAGGGATTTTATCATTTCGTGTTAAACATGGCTGCCCTCATATTTGGTGCCCATTTGTTTAGAAAAATAGAGGGAATTTTGAATGCATATGCCATGGAACCTTTAAAGCTCTACAAATTATTGTTTTTATTAACAATAAATCAAATGATAATGTTTAACCTAAGTAGCTTAAGCCTCTTCTAGCTGATTGCTTTGATTTTACAGGTAACAAATGTACTTTACAAGCTCCTTTCTTCGTCACTTTCATGTTGTCAGGGCAGAAACAGCAGAGAGAGAGAGAGAGAGAGAGAGCTATAGTGCTGCGCAGTGCCAGAAACAGTAAGATAGGCAATACAAAGTACACAAAGTTGTGTATACTTGTCATATATTGGGAGAAATACAAGAAATTGGAAAAATTGTGACCCCGGGAGGACACCGGGACTGAAAAACAGGAGTATACCATGAAAATCGTGAGGGTTTGCAAGTATGACAGAACTTAGATTTGCCTGGCAGACATAAACACAACTCCAGATAGCTACCCATGCTTTGTGTTTGCTGGATGTGTAAATAGGAAAGTGATTGCTAACACTTAACCAGAATGTTAAGAATGCTGAGAATGTTGGATGGTTTTATGTCAGATATTGCTGAGACAACTAAGACCCCATCCACACTACCGCGTTTTTGTTTTAAAACGGAGACCTTTAGCTACGTTTGCTCCAGACTAATACGGCAAAAACCAAGACCTAAAATGGAGAAGTTTAAAAATGCTGCAGACGCCGTTTTTCATTTTAAAACTCTGGGTAGTGTTTTAGTGTGGACCCCACACTGGCAAAAACGGAGGACTTAAGCAGAAGTAGAAGTGGAAACACGCTACTGACAGAGCTTTTGATTTGGTATTTTTATTAAAATATTTTGTACCGTGCAAATAACACTTACACCTCTTGTACTGTGTGTGTCGCCGTATTTAGTTTGTGACGACTCCCAGTCTGTTTCCCCCCGCCAAAGCCACTTTTAACTCCTGTGTTACATAAAGTGACAGTCCCAGCTCGTTATAGGTCCATGCAAAATAAAATCTGGCCTGATTCTTCATCTGTATTATTTTATCTTCTGTAACAAATCTTCTGTAACTATGGAAGAGACCATCTGCTTCATGTTTACACCGGCATGCACATGCCCAGTGTACGTGAATGGCCACCAGATGTGCGTTTTCAGTCATTTTAATGTAGATGGAGATCAACTCTGATACGCAGCTAAAACGCTGGTGTGTACGGAGATCATATTCGTTTTAAAACACTGTTTTTAAACAAAAATGGATTAGTGTAGATGGGGCCTCAGTGGAATGGAGTCATTCTTAAAGTTTACATCTGCGTTTGACAACATGTTTATGCACTAAAGACAGTTATTATTCAAAACACAATTTTGCTGCAAATTTACCTTTTTGACATTTTTCTGAAAAAAAAGTAGTTACCAAAGATTCATTGTTATTTTCTAATAAGTTAGTTTGAGATATTATTTATATACCATTATAGTGTTACAGTGTTGCAGCAAGATATTTAAGGGATGGTGAAAAGTATTAATTACATTTTTATAATGCATTTTAAGTAATTTTAATACAATTACTTAAAATTGTCCATTATTAACCACTGTATTACAAAACATTAAGCTATTAGTAATGTCAGTATAAATCCTGAGTTTGCACCGTTCACACTGACATGACCTCTAGATAGTAACCTGAAAATCCCTCACGTGCATGAACCGAGAGTTGCTCCACTTTGGTCCTTTAACCTCTTGCAATAAAGATGGAGTTGGTGAACTCACATTAGCTCTTTACTGAAATTCCGTTTGGCCTACATGATGAAAGACGCAACAAAGGTGCTTCCAGCCATGTGAAATATGTTGCTCCTTCTTTTCTTTTGTCACTTTTGCCTTTGTGTTGCAAACTTTCTGTTGCTATAATTAATTTTGATCCTTTTTGATCCTTAGCTGCATATCTGAGTTTAACGGAGGAAGTCTGCTCCACAAAACTTAATTTAGTCCTTGGTTGACAAATTGAATTAATAAAGAGTCACACAGTTTTCAACATGAGATCAGCACGTCACAAACTAAGCGATATGTTGTTTTTAACTTCTGANGAATGACTATAACTCTGCCCAGTAGTTTCTTGAGATACTTGAGAGTTAAATTTGCACGGTGACATGCAACCAAACCAGCCGACAGCCGTCCTGCCCACTCTGTTCAAACATTTACGAACATGATAGCTTGGACTTGAGCATTATCCTGACAAATAGAGCTTACATAAACTTCTAAGTGGAAGTGTACCCTGTTACTGTGGGATAACTGTCATTGAGCAAACCAGTCAAACAAAAGCTCTCGTTTGGTAACCGGTGACACAAATGCACTGAACAAATTTCTGCTCTTATTTGAATGATCACTGGTGCAACTTGATTGCAAATGCACTGGTAGAAGAAGACTAAAAACTTTACATACTTCATACAGGAAATCTCAGGGAACGTCTGTCTTGCTCACGGTCAGAGAGAAACGCATGGCGCCCACTGTTCCCTGGATAATAACCACATCTGTGTTTTGCTGTGGTTTGATGGACAAACAGCACAGGAGGGCGAATGCTCACACCCACTGTATGTGTTTATCTTACATCAAACATCTGTCTGCTTGATTTAGAGTAAAAAAGAAGTTCTCATCTGTCAGAGGGATGAGAGCGCAGACCCTGACGAAGACCCTTCACCTCTTCCAAATGGCTGTTTATCCAGATGGGTGTTGTTTTGACCATGACAGCAAAGACAGACTAATGATAGCCTCAGGTCTGTACACTAATAACTACACTAAAAACACTTGAACTGACCTCAAAATAAAGTTAAGTTGAAGTGTTTCAACAAGAAAGCTAAATAAAACCAACATGTCCCCACAGCAGGGACAAATACCAATTGATACGAGTCAACAGAGTCACATATGTCCCAGTAAGCATTTCTGACTCCACTATGGTGGCCAAGAGAAGACTTTGCTGTGCATAAATAATGTGCTTGATTACAGTTTTTCTCCATTGCTTGAGCACTATAAGCAGGCTTTTGAACTAAAATTTCAAAACCATAACATTTTTCAGAAAGAACACCCATTTCTCTAAACTCTACACACAAGTCCCTTCATTTCTCCTTGACTACACCATGTGGTCATTGAGAAAGTTCACTCAATCAGCACAGGTTGAGATCAATTAGCACACAGCTATCCAGGTGGAAACACAAGGAGTCAAAATTGAAAACACACCAATCAGAAGCTTCAAAGTACATAAAAGTGCCAGAGTCAGTTCATTCAGTTTTGGAATAATGAATCCAGAGAAATCTGAAGGAAGAGGTCTAGGACACCAGAGAGGAGGAGGAGGAAGAGCAGTATGAAGAGGAGTCCAGTTTTTTACAACTGTTCACACAAAAAATCTTTATGTCACACAATGTTTGAAACCTCTCGCTGAAAGAGCCAAACCCCATCTCACATCTCCAAAACCATAAGGTAACGGGCAAGTTCAGTCTCAAAACGGTTTGCAGCGTTTTCGGATTGAACGACATGTTTCCTTGCAACATTGCGCAACGTTCCGTAACAGGCTTCAAAGTATGTGTTCTTCTGTTTGGTGGGCGTGTCACATAACGGTGTTACTGCAAGAGGTGAAGGAAGAGGAACAGTAGTAGTTGGAGGAGGAGATGGGACAGGAGGAAGATGAGGAGCAGGAGGAGGCGGAGCAGGAGGGAGGAGGAGGTGAAGAAAGAGGTGGAGAAAGAGAATCTCTGGCCTGTCCCAGAACATAGACAGGACGCTGGAGCAGAATAATTTGTTGTTTGCTGTGTTTTATGATACAGCCCACTTATGTTATGTCCATAATTTGAAAAGGTTTTTGAGGCCACAAGCAACATTATTAATAACCAGTTTTTGTAGTATTGTTTTTAATTTATCTCACCAGTGTGTAAAACTGTGTTGTAGAGTGTGTATTTTTGAGGGCTTGTGCGTTATGTGCGAGGACAAAGTTTGGTTTTGAGTGGAGAGCTTCATTTTGACCTGAAAACAGGACGTTTGGGGAATTGGTTGGATTTGTGTTTAGACTTTTGAGAAAAAATAGGCATAATTTCAAGAACTTTAAGCAATCGAGAAAAACTGTAATAAGAGCTGCACATGTCGGTCTCTGAATTTATGTTTATGCGATTTATTTCTAAATGTATGATTGCAACGCACAGTGAACTGCCTTGTTTTTAAACTTTAATCCAGCCAGAGTGGGTTTGTCAAGCATGAATACTCCCTTTCAATAACACTACTCCTCACACTCTCACACACATTCAGTTTGTCATTACAGACTCAGTCTCAGAATATGTTGTGGATGCATTTGAAACACTGAGAGTTCAGGGAAAGGTCTGGCTAATATGTTAGCACTACTAATTTTGATAGAAAGGTAATGCCGCTTCTAAAATGTTTGTATTTGTTTTCATTTGTTTTTTCATATAAAATCTACTCTTAGTAACTATAACGCTGTTTTTATGGTTTCATTCACTAGGAGCACTTGGTTAATGTTTGTGGTCTGCGGTTAAATATTGAAAAAGTCAACCCTACCTTTAAACCAAAGCAATTTTTGTTGCCTAAACTGAGCCACATGCAGGTCTCAAGCTTCCTCTGAACATAATCCAGGTCGCAATTACGTGTCACCACAATTGTCATTGGGGGCAACAATTTAGTAATATATAAATGTAATTTACCCAGCAATGTTTATAGAGGAGTACCTAAAGTTATGAGCATCAAACACATAGGCTCAAGTTAGTCATTAGAGTTGCTTCTAGTGTCTCTTTCATCGCACGACAACACATTGTCAACATTTGAAAGCAGTTTAAGCAAACTTACAGCAGGTCCATATTTGTATGAAAGCGCTTTATTATTCCACCATTCTTGAGCTGAGACCTTGAATCAAAAACACAATAAAATTGTGATTTTTTTTAATGACTTATAGTTTACTGTTCTTACAACCAACAAAGATTATGCAAATATTTCATTTACAAATGGCCATATCAATTAGTCGTGGAACATTGCAATAAAATGTCATGAGAACGCTAATGAATACAAACACAGATATATGTATATGTATATATATATATATATATATATATA
>JAPMOB010240336.1:0-50936 GCA_029875015.1 Lepomis gibbosus | reverse complement strand
CACCTAAACGCAAAGCACATCACACGCTACACACAAGTACATCTTACTGAACATGATTTATTTTCATCACCAATTATCAACAGCTTTCTCTAACAGTTTGTGATGCATTTTGGAAACAGGAGATGAGACCCTGGTCTAATGCGCCACCTGGCTTGAAACCTGGCTTGAAACCCGTTCGCACACATATTTTAAATGCCTTCGGCAGAATTCAAATGAGCCATTTTAATCTAGATGAATCTAGATTAATTTTAAAATTAATCTAGATTAATCTAGATTTAAAAAATTAATCTATGCCCACCCCTAAATTTTACATATTTTAGTCTGGACCGACTGACCGATGGACAGACAGACCAACATTGCATTCTCTAGAGCCACACAGTGTTATAAATATAAGCACTGGATGGTTCATGTCTCGTAAAAACTCTACAACAGTAAGTCACAGTAAGCCACCAAAGTGTTGTGCATTTCAGTGGCAAAACTCTTTCCTCATAGATTTATGGTCTGCATGGGTGGCCCCGCCGGAAACTGAACTCCTAAGCCCACGAGACACTGTACTGACACAGAAAAGATGGTGTGTGATATCACCCTTTGGCCTCTCACTCACCCACGTTTTGCACCAGCTTTTTCAGCTTCTCTATGGTCCGTGACAGAAGGTAAATAAATGAGGTATTTCAGAAAGAACTACATCACTTGACAACCATCAAAGACATTTGAATTTCTCTTGATTGTAACGGTTACGACTTTCATCAGTTTGATCACTGTCATTGTGTGAAATGGTTTGTAGGCTTGGTTTCTAGTACATCACGTCCTCACACAAGTAGCGAGGTGTCAGCCCCAAAGGTGAAGTTCCTCATATTTTGGTCTGAGGGAAAGTGGTGCAGCAAGACAGACATAAAATTTGATACACAAACATGCAGAAATGAACACCATTATATTTTAAATAATTACCAAATCTGTCAGTCATCATATGTTTTCCTTATGCCTCTTTCAAAAGCTCAACAATGGGTGTGATTTTGTCCCTTTGTCATGCGTCTTTCTAGAGTATCAGTATGGTTAGAAAAGTTACACAACTCAGCCACTGAAAGAAGACCTAAGTGGAGCAGCCAAGATGAATGAAGATCTATTGCTTATTGCCCAAGAGCATTAAGGATTGCTCCTATTTATATTTTAATAGACAGTAGGCTGTAAAAGCAACGCCATACCATCTCCCTGTTTTAGCCCTTTCATTACGTCATTTTCTGCAACCCACTTGTAATGAAATGACCAGGCTATTTATGGAACACAGCTGCATCACTAACAGCAGTGTCAGATCACAGAGAAGGCGTCTTGTGTTTCCTGACCTTAATATAATAGAATAGGAATAGAGTAGACTGAAAAGTAATCCTTGATCATGGACCAGAAAACCTTAAAATACCCAGAAAAATGAAAATTTGTGAATGCAAAAAGTGGTATCAATAAAAAACATATAATTCATTGACCTGTCTGTCACCGCAAATTATAGGGACTATTTCGTCAGTATAAAGTAGTTCCAGTTAAAGCTCTAGCAACCCTTTAAATACAGCAGAATTACAAGCACATCTACATCCATATTTACATTTTTATTCATCTATCTGCATCCATTTATCTGGGGTCGGGTCATAGGAGTCACATTGTTATTGTAAATGAAAGTTATGTCATTATGTCCTATGCCATGTCCTAGAAAATTCTTCAAAGCAAACAAACCCATTTAGGATTCAAAGTGGAAAGTTTCTAGGTAAATGAAAAGTTGGTGTTCCAAAAATACCTAGTTACAACTGTTTTAAATAGTAAAATAATTCAGTGGTTTCTCTAGCCTTCTTTGTACTGTCTGTAACCTACTGATATGTTAATTGTGGTTTCTGCCACTGTTTGACACTATTTGAGCTGACGAGCTAACAGCATCAGAGTACATCCACATTACCTTTTTCTTTCCCTTTCAGATTTCTATCCTGAGAAAAATTGTGTTTTTGTTACTCCAAAAACTGGGCTTTTCTGAAACGGCCTCCAGAGTGTGTAACATGATGAAACCCAGTCCAGTGAGGGTGTGTACTAGTAAATTTGTTTGGTCAGACTACATTACAGTTATAAAATAATAAAATAATTTATCACAGCAGCGGATCAGCTTTGGATTGACAATTGGTTAACTACTATTTCATGCTCATTCAGTTGTCCGACAACAGAAAAAAATGTAAATGACAACAATATTGTAAATCTGCATTAAAACACGTATTACAGAGAGCAGGAACACACTGAAGAGAGTAGGAACTGACGGTGTGTGTAGCCTCACAGACAGGGGCAGCCAAGTTTAGAAGACAACTTTCTGTCATCTCTAATGTTTTCTGTAATGACACTCTTCTTTGCCACATCATGGCAAAGAAGAGATTAAAATTGATTCATGTTCATGTTGTTTAGCTGCCTTTTCAAAAATTCATAAAGACAAATCGCTTTCACTTGAAAAGGCATGAAGATTTAAACGTAAACGGGTTAACGGATACATTACTCCCCCTGGGAGTCTTTCTTGATCATTTGGAGCCCCTTTTGTGCTTTTACTTTTGTGTGTGAACTGAAATAATGGTGCACTTTATCCCGTTAAGCAACATCTACAATCCAGTGAACTTATTCAATATGTTTCCCAAATTCCACAATTCACTACATTCATCACACAGGAATGTGGTTTGTGATTAACATGAGTAAACACACACACACACACATGCACAAAAGAAGTCCCAATAGATGAAACTGGTAAACGGCCCTTGAGGTAACGAGCAGGCTGTTAGCAGGATCGGGTGGACTCTCAGCTGTTGCTACTGGCTAATGTGGAAAATAAAGAGCTGATACTGAGACAGAAAGAAGTGGGACTGGTTCTTTCCAGCACACTTGAATAAAGTGCTAGTTCAGGTATAATAAT
Organism: Lepomis gibbosus; assembly: GCA_029875015.1. Classification (NCBI taxonomy): domain Eukaryota; kingdom Metazoa; phylum Chordata; class Actinopteri; order Centrarchiformes; family Centrarchidae; genus Lepomis; species Lepomis gibbosus. The sequence goes on along the minus strand of JAPMOB010240336.1, from coordinate 48,010 downwards.
AGCTGCTGGCCCTTAGGTGGTCATGTTAGCTGATCAAACTCAGATTCATTTAGTGAACTATTACACCTTTTTATAACAAGCACGATGTCCTGTGCCAACAGATTGATGTTTATAAAAAGTTTGATTCTGTTTCCCTTTATCTATATTTTGCAGAATAGGTTGTAATTGGACATTACATCACCATGTAATATATCTTAGACAATTCTTTTTAAACAATTACTTATTTCTACAAATAATGACAGCTGGATATTGTGTATGAATTTATTTTGTGTAACGTTAACTACAACTGGTACAAAATGACGTCAGAGCACAGTCAGAGGCCCTGCTCTGAGTGTTGACAACCTTGGTCCAATTTTAGAATATACCAAGGGAAATTTGCTTGCTTTTGAATTATATAATCCAGCTGACATTTGGTGAGAGGTGGGGTACACCCAGGACAGATCACCAGTCAATCACAGGGTGACATAGAAGTGACTGACAATACACTTATTCACACATTCACACCTATTTAAAGTCATCTAACTCGCATGTCTTTGGACTCTGGTAGGACACTGGATGCAGGCCCTAACTGGCTGGTGGGTTCAAATCCAGAAACTTCTTGATCTTCGTGAGGCAACAGTATTAATCACATGTAAATCATTTTTTTAAAATACAGTTTTTATTAAAAGATATTCTAAGTCATAGAACAGTGTTTTGGGTGATTTCATCTTTACAGAATATGGGCGGGCACTGATGGAGTGAAGCATTGAATCTGATATGTACTGTTGATTCTTCTTTTGCATTTTTACTTAAAAAGTCGTTCCCGATTATGTGCCTTTGTATATTTCGGCAAGTCAACCAGCACTCTGTGTTGCCCAGGCTGTTTTCTGTTGCCAGCATAAAAAGCACCTGACAAATCAAAGAGTTGCTTATTGTTGAGACTATCAAAAGGAAAATGCCTGAAGCTGACAGTACAGTTTATGCACATATTGAAGCAGGTCAGAATTTGAATTTGAGTAACATGGAGGTCATTTAAGTACTCTATTAAAATAAAATAGAGACTTAATGTAATGACTGCAGTGAAATCCAATGCAGTGAAAGAATTAGTTTAGTTAAGTTTATTAGGATCCCCATTAGTTACAGCATTGCTGCAGCTAGTCTTCCTGGGGTCAACAAAATAACTTTACATTGTGACAATGCTACCAAAACAACTTAAAACATAACACAACAGAACACAAAATAAACAGGACAAAGACTGGAACACAGACAAGACAAGTTCCTGACAATAATCAAAATATATGAAATCCAGTTACTTTGAGTATGGAAAGTATCCACTGGTAAGATTCATTTAAGCAGGTTTCCTTACAGTTTACTGACTGTCTTGCCATTGTAAATATCATAATTTGGTGGATTACTCCAACACAGAAATGATATTTGAATAACATTTGTTTATTTAATGATTACCCAGATTTGCATACCAGGATTAATTAGAAAAGTGATGTAGTGACTTTTGAAAATGTACAAATAGCCATGAATGTATGTCTTTGTCTTTCTTTACTCAAGGAGCATGATTACCATACTCATTACAATTACTTCTGATCCTGATCACAAACACAAGATACGTAAATCAGCCAACAGACAGATAAGTACGTGTCACCCTGATCTCATTAGGCTAACAGCTAGCTGCTAATGGCATCATTAGCGCTGAATGCTACTAAACCATTTAGCCGCCATGAGCTTTACCTACTGGAAGAGGCTAAACCATTTACCACCATTGGTAGATACACACTTCGGCATGGCAATGATCTTTTGTACATAATTCTTCAATATGGAAAATTACTCATCATACAGCTATTCTTCAACATCCAATCTAACCCAGTGTAGCCCAGTCAGACATCAAGAGTCCTTCCCCCTTTCAGTCAGACTGTTTTACACAACAAGCATCAAACTCTAGCCTCAGGAAGAGCAGATTTACTGATTAAAGGGCCTCAGGCTGATATTGCTATTCTTTTCCCCATGATTCTTCTCATCGGTTTGCGTTTGTTCTTATTTCCCCCCCCCCCCTTTGATATATTTTTAGAAACTATGCTTATACTAGTCTGTGCTATAGTTTTACTTTCTTTTATTCTCTCTAATTACTTTGTTGCTTTTTCATGCCATGCAAGGCAGCGTATTTATCCAAGATAACAGCTGGGTTTCCCCTCACTTTGTGGGTGATGGAGGATAATTGCTGTTGGTGTGTGTGTTGGCCTCTGTGTCCCCATATTCTGCTAAGTAGTTTGCTTCTGTCTGTTCTGAAGCACAGCTACTGTTTGGACAGGAACACCAAAACAATGTTTATAAATGGATATGCGTCTCTCTAAATGAGGGAATGACAGTGTTTGTACAGTTAACTTGCCTGAGCATGCCAGCACACATTTGCATGTAAGAAACCAGCAAAATAATTTTAGAGTAGCATATCCAAAGTTCCACATTCCTGTTTTGCTTTTGTATTATTGTTGTGAAAAATTGTGAATCTGTTCTGAGCATAAAAGCAAATATGAAAGTGGGACCTGTCAGAAGCTGACACAGAAAGTCAACGGTTCTCTTTTTGTCTGGCTGATGTAGCCGCACAGGGCTATCAACTGAACTCAATGAACTCGAGCACCACACCACTTATTGCATGGTTATTTTAATTAATTGTAACCTTTCTGTCTAATTTTACCTTTATAACACTTAAGTATGTATAGTAGTGTGGTAATACAATAATATTTTTATACAATTGAACCAATGTATGGTTGGTTTGGTCAAGTTTGCATTTGTACTACTTGGTATGTCAGAAGCTGAACATTTCATTTATCTATTCAGCCATTTATGTAATTTATTTACATTTAGCAAACTATGTCAACTGTTTAAAACTTTTTGCTAACTATTTCAACTGGCTACTTTTGACTAATCTTTTTAACCATTTATCCAATTAATTTAGCTTTTCAACTATTTATCTATTACATTAGCTAACTATTTTTAAACATGTATCTAGTATCAGCTAACAATCATAACCAGTTAGCCATTACTTTTAAGTATTTCAACAGTTTACATTCGGCTATTTTACCATTTAGCCATTTCTTTTAGACATCCAGCCCAACCATTTATCTATTAATTTCTTTTTTCAACCATTTATGCATTCATTTTAGCTATCTGTTTACACATCTGCTTTTCACATACTCAAGATCGGATATCAACACAGTTGTTCAGGTGTTACAGCTAACTCGATATGTGGAGATTTTATTCCAATTAACCCCTAATTTCAATTTTTTATTAGTTAAAAAAGTAAATCTTTCCACCCACCCCCTGGCAACTGCTGAAGTATACAGTGTGTTACAAGTTGCTGGTTGTGAATTACTGCAGTAAGTCCTCCATAAAGCCAGAGTACTTTAATTTCAAGAAAAAAAGGAGCAGAGCTAGAACACAGGTCTATGGACAGAACGAGCTAGTAGTAGACCACAAACACTATATCTAATATCTGCGGCAATGCAAATCACCTCTACCTCTTCAATGGAAAAGAATGGTTTAAAAAGGTATTTTCTGAATGAAGCAGAAAAGTGAATGAGGCATATTTTTAAAAAGGGGTTAAGTTACCTGTCAAGATAATATAACTGGACTTCAGTGAATAACTAATTACGTAGAATATTCTAAGAAACACGACTTCTAAACCTAGAAACAAACAATTGAGAAAGATAAACCACTTCTTTAGAGGAGATGCCTTGGCCCTCTCTGACTGCTTAACTGTAATCTTAACTAATTGTGTTTAGAAAACACTTGAGCTGGAAGACTTCCTCCCTTTCAGAAAAGACAGTCACAATAGGAGAAACCTGAGCCCAAGGTAATTCTTTATCTGTATCTCTCTATTCTTGGCTATTGGTTTTTACATGACCTGGGTTTGATAAAGCCTTTGATCGAACAAGATGGAGGATAGTTTTCTCTGCGGGGGTGTGGAATCAGAATTTTTTAGTGGGTTTTATTTTTGGTATTTCAGCATGTGGATACTTGACAAAAAATCTCTATCTGGCTTATTTTCTGAGTTGGAGTTCAATGAGTTCCCTATGAATCAGTATAAGTAAAGTATATACCTCAAAGTTTAAATCACTGATTGGTCAAGCACAAAATGTCCTAATTAAATACTATAGAAATATGATGGTAGTTCATAGTTCAGCACATGAAGCACATCAAGAGCTGTTCCATGCCTGGTGTATCCTTAGCTAAGCACCCAAAGGTGACAGTAAAGAAAACAAGAGTCTAGTTTTTCCTCAGGAAACAAAGTCCATTTCCACTTGGCTTGTAGACAGAACCGGAATTTGTTTTGCGTAAGCCCAGCCTGTTAAAAATAACTGAGTATAAAGGCAGAGAGCTGCAAGACGCTGTCTCTCACAACACCTGCAGGAGCACAGACAGAAGGACAGACTTAAATGTCTGCATTACTTTATTTGGCTTTGTTGCAGTTTTCATGATTTAAAAATTAAACCAGTTGTCCAATATACTGTAGGGTAAAGATGTCTGCTAAACAGACAAAAGACCTGTATTATGTCAAAAACGTCAAAAAATGTTTTATTTCCTTAACCAGTGGGATTTGTTGTACTCCTTCATTGTTTTCTACATGTGTATAAATAATAATTGAAATGCCAACCAACTTTGTTTCTTTCCCTCAGATTTTATTAAACATTTGATGAAGGTGAAAGAATACAGAAATTACCTATTTGTAATGTTTTATATGTCATGTGCTACTTGTGAACAAGTAAATATTCCTTTTGTTTGCCAAAAAGTCATTCACAGGCACACAAGTGTTTGTTGCACTTGATTGCAAAAATAAATATTAAGCAATAAAAATATGTTCAAATGGATGGAGGTTGGGGTTTTTGACGTTTCCACAGTTAAAAAAATACACATTTCAGCCATTTAGCAGCAAGTGAATAAAAAAAGGACTTTTCCTCATTATATTTATTCCCGCCAGTGTGAATGAGGCATTGAAGCTCTATGGGAAATAGCATTAACAGAAAGTATAAATTATAAATAAATAAATAAATAATGAAACATACACAACTAAAATGAAATGTTGGATGGATGTCTAATGGTTTATTTATACTGTTCAAAAACGGTGAAAGTTACACACACATGCACTATTACAATAAATGAGTGGGAAACTTAAGTAAGACGGTTCACATAAATCAATAAAGGACTTTTTTTACACTCTTGTCCGCTGTTCTGTTTCAGTTCTCCTCTTTCACCAGACATCCTCACATTACCATAGCCATGACTGCAGGGGACTTACAGGGCCGCTAGGGGAAGATCATTAAGAAACATGTCGTCCTTTGTTCACACCCAGATTAACAGGTTGTTTCGATGAGCCACTGAGCCGCCGCTTCACAGGTTTGTGTTTGCGTTAGCCTATGCAGGGATCAAGTCGGGACAAATTAATGACGTGTGAGCGTGACTGTAAGTGTGTTTGAAGAGGCTGGGACGAAACTGTGGGAGGCATTTTAATTGTAAAGTAATTGAGATTCAGCTACTTTTTTAGGTTCAGGGCTTCAAATATGATAGCGAGATATAGGTTACATAACATAACATCACAAAACATAACATGGTCCGATGGTCATTTGACAGGGAGGCATGTTTGACACACTGGAATCTTGACTTTCCTGCACTCCTTGACTTTTGCCAGGTTTAGTGTCGCCCCCTGTACCTCCCTCATTGGAAATGTTTGAAGAGAGAGATATTATGAAATACCTTTACACTTCACACACTTATTCACAAACTGCAGCAGAAAATACTGATAAATAACCCTTTGATAAAGTTGGAAAAGTAGAAAGTTTAGTGGGCCTACATGTCCTTAATTGCCATTGGATCTGGAATGCAAAGTAATGTTAATTTTCAACTATCCACTTATATGAAATCATGACTGATTTTTATGTCGATTATGCTTCAGTAGCCTAATTTACCTGCTTGACTCACCTGAATGCAGTGTTATGTTCGTTTGCATTTCTTTCTGCCTTGGGGGAGTGTGTGTGTGTGTGTGTGTGTGTTGGAGGGAGAAGAAGCCACACCTCCCGGTATTGGTAAAGGAACTATAAGAGGCTTCGTCAGCACTGTTAATATTCACTTTAGATCCTGGAACGCTCACCAGCTGTCAACGCAACGAAACAGGCGCTCTATGGACATAGAGGATAGAGTCTGTTTACAGTTTTAAATTCTTGCTTTGTTTTCGTCTAACCGGTCAGCATGGCTGAAGCAGTGATGCCTGCTGTAAGATCGTTTCCAAGTGTTCAATCGATGGAAGGAAAACAGTTCCAAGATGTAAGTAGAAGATTTTAAGTTTGGATTTTTTTAAAATTGTCTCTGTAGATTTAGTTCTGATTGAGGATTCACATTAGAAGCGTAGTTTTCTAACTTTCTAAACTTATATACTAAATGTTCCCATCTGCTCTCCTGTACAGCTGTGCATGGTGGATGGGTGTGCACGGAGCAGCGCTACAGGTGGCACAGACAACCCGCTCATCGAAGTGGAGTTCAGCATCGTGCAGTCTCCTGCTTTACCTCCCAGGGAGGACGACGAGCTGGGGAAATTCTTGGACCTCGAGTTCATTTTGTCTAACACCATCGGCACAGACGACAACGGGAATATTTCTCCGCCGCAGCAGTGCGCGTATTCCCTGCCTGAGTCACCGGAGAGTTGCAGCGGAGGTTCTGTGCCAGACTGCAGCGACTACCCTCCTCCTCACTTGGCCCCACAGAGCTACCAAGATACCGTGAGTTTTGTTGGCTCGGGTCCAGTCCGCAGTCTCATGGAGGAGCTTCTCACGCCAGAGATGAGCTACCCGGGGGAGAGTTCACCAGATAGCGCAGTCAAGGCGAGAGACGGGCGGGAGTATACCGAACTGCGAGCGCTGAATCCAGTCCCCATTCCAGCGAGTCCCGCTCAACACCAAGTGGCCATATCTCCTCCGCCGCTTGGATACAAAATTAAAACCGAGCCTGAAGGTCAGTCATGTATGATGGCTGCTGGTGGTGGAGACTTTATGGGACAGATGTATGAGAGACACCAGATGCGATCCGTGCACCCATCAGATTTTACGCACCAGCAAGCTACAGTTCCAAATGCTTTGTCAGGATTTGGTGTGCACCCCATGCAACATTCTGCGACTCAGGAACGTCCAGACTGCCACTCAGCGCAAATTAACACCCATCATCCCAGTCAACACCATCTCCAAAACCAGTACATGAGCGCACCCTACCAGTACGCACACCAGAGGTTGCCACAGTTTCAAGGACAGTATAGTATGCACAGAGAGCCTGTCCGCGTTCACCAGAAGCAACATCCAGCTTCTTTGCAGGGGCTGATGCTCACTCCGCCATCGTCGCCATCGTTGATGGAGTTTTACGCGCAGGATGAGGTGGGGGGCGTCAAACAGAAGCGAGGCCGCAGATCGTGGGCCAGAAAACGCGCCGCAACGCACAGCTGCGAGTTCCCTGGTTGTGGGAAAACCTACACCAAGAGCTCTCACCTCAAAGCCCACATGAGAACACACACAGGTGAGCACATTTCTTAAGCCAAAAGTCCTTATATTTATTTTGAAATCTGTTTAATTGTATATGTCACACCGTAACTTCAAGCCTGTAACTTAAAGTCATTTGCTTTTGTCTCTCAGGTGAAAAGCCCTACCACTGTAATTGGGAAGGCTGCGGCTGGAAGTTCGCCAGGTCAGATGAGCTGACCCGTCACTTCAGAAAGCACACTGGACACCGACCTTTTCAGTGTCACCTGTGTGAGCGTGCTTTTTCCCGTTCTGATCACCTGGCTCTTCATATGAAGAGGCACATGTAGGTCACATTAAACCAATGGACACTTTTGAATGCACCTCCATCTTGGGATCATGCCCGGAGCATCCGAGAAGAAGTGCGAGCTGGCCCCTCACTGCTGGATATTTTGTTCATCTGGCCCAAACCAATGAAACAAAACGTTCATGTGATGCCTCGGTAAAGAGATTAAAGCAACCTGATCCCCCCAGGAACATGTTTTTCAAAAGTCAAGTGCCTCTCCATCAGAAAACAATGAATGCAAGTGTACATATCTGTGGATATATGAATAACTTATAGTAGTTTGTATTTAAGACATTCCCTCACTCTGTCTTTTAAATAAGTTATTGTTTGTTAGTGAGTGCCTTAGCAAGACGGCATATTTGCAAAGAGGAAAACTTAACGTGGGCAGGACCCAGAATTTTGTTCATATATAAATTGTATTTTTGTAATGTAATCTTTGATACTACTCAAATCAGGTCAGGGTTTTTATTGACAATTTTTCATTATATTTTCTCAAGGTTGTTGTTAGATGTTATAGATACACATTGTTAGTTAGGCCTACATTTCAGGCCTTTCATTTGTTCTGAGGTTTGCTTGAGCAATGCCAACAAATTCAGGTACTAAAACTCATCTTCAGTCCCATTTTCAGGATTCCGAACACCAAGCTTATGAACCTTCACATACTCAATTCAAATGTTATTTACAGCTCAGTGTTTTCTAGGGATGCAACATGTACAATGTATTTTGTTTTGGAAGAAGTGTTTGGTTTTTTATTGTTTAAAGAATGAAGAACTCCACTGCAACCAATGGTTGAACTACTGTACTTGAAACTGAATTGCCACTCTTAATTTTTCAATTGTTTTTATGTGTTATAAGGGCTCAGAAAATAAACATACTTTTCAAACATGTTGCTGTTGTTGCCTTTCCTCCACTCACACAATTCATTCAGCTCTTCTTCATCCGCTTTGAGTTCATGGATGTCTGCTGGCTCTGATATTTCATTAGTTGGATGTCTTTTTGTTCATTTGTTTGCAGTGCTGCATTGTCAAATAAAGACAAAGTAGACTATAGCTGAGCACAAAGACTTAGAATTTTAATGCCCGAGTGTAATTGTCTGCTTAGACATGCTTGTTGCACAGACAGTGACCCTGACGTCAGTGGTTGGTCAACCATCTGGCAAAATATAATGAAACAAAATTTTGCGTCACCCCTTTCCAAACTGAAGTCCCACAGTGTCAGCATTTGATGTGATATAATGATCTACAGTTGTAATGTTAGTGTGTGTAACACTTGTACAAGTGGCAGATGTTGATCAAGTGTCTACAATCATCTGACATTACACAATCTACAATATTCATCGCCATAAAGACAATAGTGATCATTACAAGTGATGCCAATATGCAAGATCACTTGCCTCTTATGTCTTGGGATCACTGCTAATGAAAGACTGCCCTCTGATGTTAAGTTTGTATAATAACATCTGCCTAATCTAATAGGCTGTTCTTACCAGTTTAAATGGATGAGATTGCTGCTGGTTGGTGATGCACCATTCTAATGTATATAGTGTTTAATTGCATTATGTGTTACATTATTTATAAATGATCAAAATTCATTGTCATGTTCCTGTCAAGGGAGATCTGGTATACATGCAACATAGAGATTACCGACTCTCTCTACTCCCAAGAAAGACCAGTTTAGACTGAAACTCTTCTTGTTCAACTATATTTTGTTTATGAAGGAGTCAGAGCAAGTAGCACCAAAACAAGAAACAAATGATTCCTAAAATGCAGTGAAAACTCCTAAATAATCCAAAGCACAGGCCTCTAACCAGGAATCCTAAGTAAAACAACATAGGGATAGGATTATTTTTACACACGTCTTAGCCTCAATCTAATACTAAAACTGCTTAAAAACACACCCCCTTAAATGCACAACAAGCAGTTGCTTCACATACTAAAACACTGGAAATACTCCGTAGGAACTGGGTTGAAAAGTGAATGCCGCTTGGTAGTTCTCATCTACACTTTATGAACCTGTAGCTATCATGTAGCTGTATAGGGGTGGGATGGCGCAATGGTTAAGATTCCCGCCTTTGGTGTGAGAGACCCGGGTTCAATCCCCACTGTGTCCCTGAGCAAGACACTTAACCCCTACTTGCTCCNGAGGCGTGCGACCTCTGACATGTATAGCAATTGTAAGTCGCTTTGGATAAAAGCGTCAGCTAAAATGAATAAATGTAAATGTACAGCTCTGCAATCACTTGAAGAAATTAGGAAACACCACCTGCAGCAGGATGCACATCCAGTACTCCAGTCTGGAGAGAGGAAGAAAGTAATTTGATTACAACTATTAAAAATAAAGAAAACCGGATGGTGGCAAATTTGTATTTTAAGCATCTTAAGTATCTTTCTTTCATCATTTTTTCATATTTAAGCAAGTGTTAATCTATGTTATCTTTTGCATAAAAACATTGAATATGGATTCATTATTATACAGTTATTCTAAGATAAATTAATCCTTCAATAGTAATCTGAAGTTATGTGCAGTAAAATATTTATCCAAAACAGGCGAAGAGATTGTTATGATAACCTGATCGTTTGCCATGTCTGAGATGTTGAAACATCTAGTGATATATGCTGTTGAAATTTGAATTTTATATATCATTTATACACATTTATATATGTTGTATGTAACAAAGTCCCCTCCTGTCGTGTAGAAAACCAGAATGTTGAGCTTCCTGTCTGGAGGATGTAAATCGCCGCTTTCTTTGTCCTGTCTTAGTTCCCCCACTAGATGGCCTCGTTGGTTAAGTATCGACACACAATAGTGTCAGTAGCTGTTAATTACGCTCATTATGTACACCTGTTTCATTTAGTAACGTTTGTCTCCCGTGTTCAGAATATTTTAGCCCCTTTGTTGAGATTGTTGCCATAGCATCTATATGTGTTCCCTTTCTTATTATAATAAAGTGTCATAATTTTGATCCAGCTGTGACATTACTAAAGGCTTTTTGTCTGTGTTTGAAGGTGAAGTGGACGAGGAAAGCAGCACATTTATGTTACAGTCCTCTGCAAATAAGTCACACGTGCATAATAATTTTTCTTTCAATAAACTTAAAATGTGGACTGATTGTTTGTGACAGAAAGAGATTTTTTGTCATTATTATCAGATGTTTTACCTACAGCTACTGCAGTTTGAACTATAAACATCAGAATGAAGTATAGGTAAATCAACCAGCATATCTCAAATATAGAAAGCATCATTAGTAGATAAATCCTAAGTTGTCTGAATCATAGTCAAAAGGAGACTGACTAAGTACTACTACATGCACCTACTTACAGCATATAGCATCATAGATGCAACTGGATTCTTGAAATCTATCTGTCTCTTACTAGTTCTCCAACATTGCCAACCCAACATTAAACTGCTCTTTTGACTTAATGAATTTGCCTTATTAAGATCAAATATTTGTTGAAAAGTAGTAAATTTGATCCCTGAGCAGTTGTGTTTGAGCCATGTTGTGTAATATTTGTGTGCCACACTGTGACAGCATGACATCACACTGGCTAGAGTGAGCGATCAGTACTTAAGTATGTTTTGTCTAGAAATGTATTTAATCTAGAAATACAGAATCTTATTATAAAGTAGAAGATTGCCTATTGGAATACTAAATAAATTGACAGTGATAGATGTGGGAGTCATATCAAGCCAGCAGTACTAAATCATAACTGACTTTTCATAACAGGAAGAAAAATAATTGATGGAAATCTGTAATTTTGCACCTGAATCATTGCCCACATGTAACATATATCAAACATCAATACCTGATACATTTTGAAATAAATAAAAATTAATTATTTTGTGACTGTATTTGCAAGGTTTTCAAAATATGATGGAGGGACGGAATTGTAATTTGGATGCATGGTTTTGAAAAATAAAACTTGTTGGCACACATTTACCTTCCAATCCAGTCTCCTCATGTGTTGTTGGAAAAATTAACAACCTTTGGAAAAATACCAAATTCAATTTCAGTGTGCTGGATCCCTCAATCCGTGTCTATTATTCTGTACACAAATCTGCAGACAAGGATTAGACTTATCTTCTAAGCAATTTGTAGAGAATAGTAATTAGCAAAAACAGTTTAATGTGTCTGTCTTGATTTTGGTAACATAGAGCAAGAATGAAAGTGTTCCTGAATGTGTATTTGCACAGCTTTCGGACTGTTTAAAGAAGTAGTCATAAGAAGAAGTAACCAGCAACTGCTATTACTCAGTGGCCCAAAGTGATCCCACAGTCTTGTGATTGGACTTTTCAAATCCAAGTCCAATCACAGTGAAAGTAGAAGGGGGAAGAAGCTTGAAATGAGGGAAACCCAGTTGCCCTTGACTTTACACTTCTTGAAATTGTAAGACTGGATAACTAATAATCTCATAAAGTTACTGGTGCCCACATACTAGTTCTTGTAATTTCTTTTGGCTTTATTTCATGAAATTGGAGGTACATATCTGCAAAATATGAATCATTACTACTGATGGACTGAGTGATATTAAAAGAAAACCGAGAACAGTCTAATAAAAACCTATGCAATGAGCATTGTATTCACTCATTGATGTTCTTTTACTGAAAGTAAATATTGTGTATTGAACCCGTTTGTAAAATGACCCTGTTACTAGTTCCTGCAGTGGGAATGAAAGATTAGTATTCTGTGTGAATGCCTATGTGTTGTCAAGCAGGCAAAACTATGTGTGCCTTGTTTACCTAACCCGGGGAATTCTGGGGTGTGTCAACTGTCACTAGGTCTGAAGTCAAACTCCAAACTTTCTGACTGGGCAGACACCAAGGCAATAATCATAAAATCTTGACCCTGTGTCTCTAATTATAACATTGGTGGACATAAGACAAAGTCATGGATCACATATACTTGTAGAAAACATACATGTTGAGTTTGCTTTCCATCAGACACGCCATTCCCTTAACACTCGACTATTATCCCTGATTCAGCCAAAGGTCAAAGAAAAAGGGCATGGGAAAACCTCTTGTTACTATAGCAGAAACTAGAGGTGACTTTAACGGCTCCTCATTCATACGTCTTTTCTAGACCCCCCAAAAAAATGGCTGAAAATGACGTCATGATGTGAGTTAATTGCATCATAATGCGGTCAAAAAATAATGTTGAATATCAAATGTAAAATAAATATCGTTCCAGTAATCTTGTATAATTTTTAGAATTTTATAATGTCTTGCATAATTTTGTGTTGCTTTTTCACTGTAGCGCCTGAAGAGCCAGATCCTTTGTGAACATCAGAGACCATGTATTTACTGTATCAACAGTCCAGTATAAATGATCAAACATAAATGGAATGCATGTCCATGTCCTACACAGGGCTTGTGTTGTATTTGTCAACTGGAAAAACTTGCTCTTCATATGCTGTGGTTAATTTGTCATTTCTTCAAGCTGGGCAGACTTGGCTTGGGAACCGGATGGTCCAAATTAGGATGGGTTAAATGCAGAGAACTAACACATTTGAGCTCAGGGATGAATAGTGTCAAAGTATAAAGGTAAAAAATACAAATATACACCTCAGTGGAATGTAAAAACCCTCTGCCTATGCTGTAGTGTTTCTAACAGGCAATCACAAACTGAAATCTAAAGGGAACATCACTCACAAGGTAATTTTGTCATGAAATGGGGTGTACGGGCGATCAGGAGAAGATAGGTGATGTACTTGTCTTATAGATTATCAAGAGTGTATTTACTCAGCTTGGATAAAGAGCTCAAATGTCTTTGCAGTTCTGGGCACCGTCAATGATGCTGCGATGCTGAAACAACACTGCTTTGTACAGAAAACTGAGAACTTACAGAAGAGCTCCGATTACACCTGAGAGCACCTACCAGCAATAAATCCCAACCATATTAAGTTTTGAGAGAAGTCTGAAATCTGCAAGAGAATTGCAGAATTGAGAATTTTATTCAAATCCAGTCAGCAGTTAGCTGTTACTACTTCTATATTGATAATATATTATGGTCTCTCATGAGACTTCTTGTGAAATGCTTAAAATGCAATCAATCTGTACTTTAGTTCAATAAGAAAAAACATAATTTCATACTTATTCTCAACTTTATATGAAAAACATGTGATATTTATTATCTCAGAAAATATCTGAAAACAAACCATTACCTTTACCAGCTTTCTGAACATGTTAAATGTAATGGCTACATATATGCCTTTTGTTTTTTTAAAGATTTTTATTATATTATTATTATTGTTATTCACTTTATTTGAAAGAGACAGTACAAAGAGACAGCAAAGTCAGGGGAGAGAGAAGGAAGAAGGCTCGGTCTTGGCATGTGGTGCAAGCTGTATCTAATGAGCTACCAGAGCACCCCCACATCTATGTTTTAATCCTGCACTAATCATTGTTTTATGTTAACAAAGGATTAAATGAATGTGTAATGTAAAAAGCGGTCACTCATAAACCCTTTTTATACAAGATTTTGACATACCAATGACATATTTTGTTGTGTAATCTGGAAGACTTTCCTGCCCTCAACTATTCTGTTTCAGTTTTACTGCTCTCATAAATATTGTTTTTAGTAGCAGTACGCAGCAGTTTTCAGCACACAAAATTGTGATAAACCCAAAATATGCTACCAGCCAAAAGACAAAAGTAGCGACTGGCTGTTGAACATCGTGGAGGTCAGGAGTTTTTGGAAACCAAACCAGAAACAGAAGGAAAGTGAATATTGCACTGTCAAAGCCTTCAGACTGTTTGAAGAAGCAGAAGTAGTATTTATAAGAAGAGTAACTAGCTACTGTTATTACTCAGTGCATAAATACAAAGCAGTCGACCAAATTCCAGACTCCAAATGAATTATAACGCGTAAATAGGCGACTGCTTGCTAACGTGTTCACTATAACAACTTATTCTACGTGTTCACAGCTTATGTTGCCCCCCAAAAAACTTGTATGCAGCTTAAAATTACAACATGACTGTTCTCAGAAATAGCCAAAAGAAGAAATTTATCAGCAATTCTGGTATAAAATCAGCAAATTCTTACACATGGATGTTTTTCTTTTATTCTCTGGTGCAATTTATGAAATGTTTGTTATCTAGAATATTTCTAAATGGTCCACGTCAGTCAAGTCGCTTAATTTAACTGTGGTTCCTCTCCTGAAATACATTGTATGCGATAAATACAACTAATGTCTATGTTAGTGACGTGTTTGATGATTTACATAACGTTTGATGCACCACATGGTTTTGCAAACTCTTACATCTGTGAAAATGCTACCTGCTCTGTTTCCTGACATTCAGTTATGTAACAAATATCTTATATGTTTTTTTAAGGGTAAAATCTCCATCTAAGCATGACTGGATACTGATGATAACCATGAAACAATTGAAATGAAATGACAGTGAAACTAAGGGAGGCCTGGGGGACCGTCATGATTTTAAACGTAAATGTTGCAAAAAGCTTGCAGTATGTTCTTAGCACTACTATCTAAACAATCTTCCTTTAATGTTAAAGAAGATTTGAATTGTTGTGCTAATCATCAGTTGAATTATGGGGTTTTACTGATAGAGGTTAAGAAGACACTGGTGAAAGAAGCACTCTGAACCCTTTAAGTAAAAGTAGCAATATAAAAGTAGCAGATTTCATGAACTCAAAACCCTACATCCTAACCAAAATGCACCTGAAGTATCAAAATTCCATTTTTACTGAAAAATGGCTCCTATTTCCAAATGAATGACAAGGTGGCTCTTTGTTCTTTTCTAATATAAAATGTTGTTTTATGTAAAATATTAATTGAAAACATGTAACTAGTTCCAAAACTGGAAAGAGACAATGCATGTGTGAAGGGATCTCTCTTTTAACAGTGTTTGAATGGAGGCTGTGAAAGTAACAGTGTTTGTATCAGGATTATTTCCAATCTGTGACTTCACAGTATTTTTCATCTCTGATATTCCCATAATAATGACATTGGGCTCTCCATAGTTGAAGCATTTTTCTTTGAGGGACCATCAGATTGTGTGGGCATCCAGGCTGTGCAAAATTTTTGACCGGCACCCTAAGTGTTTAAACTCCTCACCTCCCTCCTTTCACCCCAGCCTCTGACCATCATGCGCCTGCATGCGTGTCTCCTCCTCCTCCTCCTGCTCCGCGTTCCCAACAGCCCTACAACCTGATCGGTCCAAGAGCAAGGTAAAGCTTCAATCTGCATGCCAAAATCTCCGGCGTGCCATCATCCATTCATCGGCTGCATCTGTCATCCGTCACACATTCCTTACATGTGGACGCCCCGACGCTTCCATCCATCACCAGTGGCACACAGTAGCCCAGGCTACCACACCTGTCTGGAGCATCGCATTGATTCATACCTCTGCCTTGACGGGGCTGTTCAGATAATTGAATTCGCATTAGCATCAAAGCACACTGTGCAGCATATCGGATGCAATCCCGCCTGATTGCACTGCTCACAAACTGCCTGCAAACAAACCACAAAGCTAAAATCACAAGGGTCTCTGAGTAGAATCGTTGCGGCACGGTCTTATAACAAAAGACTGAGTAACAGGAATGAATGCATGCATTCCTCCACTGAACACGTGTAGCTTTATCATGACCCTAAATATTCATTATGGCGAGAAGGAGGGGGTTATGCATCACACTGTCGGTGAAACCTCTATAATTATTTAATTACCCCCATAATATGCCCGTGTCTGTGGCACTCAAGTTTAGTTTTAGTCAGTTTATCAAAGCTTTTATTCAAAAAGGAAATTGTGAAATAAGATTGATACTTAGTTGCTTTTACATAGCCTGTAAGTAGTAGGGTAATTGAGCACATCTTAAACCATAACTCAATATAGGGAGCATGCACTGTAAGAGAGCAGCCCCTCACATTAAGTGTTCGACCAGGTGGAGTGTGTCGACAGACAGGAAGACCTCATATGGTGTAGGACCCGTCTATTTTGGAGTTAAGAAGGGAGTGGCTTAATGAGGAGTTGTGGGTCTGACCGAAGAGGGACGGTAGACCAAGGTGATGCAACTTCCAATAATCCAATATTAACGGAAAACACATATGTAGGCTACAGCACAATCAAGGCAAGAGAGGAGAGAGGTCACCTCCACGGTAAGACAACTGCTCATAAGAGGGAGAGAGAGTTTGTTGTATTTTAATAGCTACTCCTACCTTCCTGAATAATACGCCGGGGTCACCAGACCATATGCTCTAATTTCCTCTTAAAGGAGCAACTTGTGTTTAATGTTGAGACTTTAAGAGTGTCAGAATTACCATCTAGCTATTGAAAAAGAAAATATACATTCAACACGTGACCATGGAGTGGACCTAAAAAGGGTTCTCTCAGGCTGTCATTTATCTTACGATGTAGAATGTTATAACGCTGTTATTTAATCCCAGCATGGGAGAAACACGTGGCACTGGTTGGGGCCTCCCCCTTGTTGTTGGTCCACTTAAAGAGGTAAGAGAGCGGTGTTGGAGTGGGGGTAGATGCCTGTTAAAATGGAGTGTACAAGGAAATATAATGCTTAACATTAATTTGTTGCCAAGCAATTCTTCCAATATGAATGGAGATGTGCATATGCCAGCATTATATGTAGGCTTGTATGAACTTTAATTATGTTACTTTGGAAGCTTTATAAATTTGTAAATGTATATGCATCTAATGCGATTCTGGCACATGGCCAGTCCACTTAATATGGCCAATATCTGCACTGATACCATTTCTGTGTATTCGATTAGTGTATCTCTAAACCTGAATAATAAAGATAACCATAACAAATATATTTTTTTAAGCATCCATTGAATTCATTTAAAAAAAATTGTGACCAAGTTATGTACTAAGTGGGACCTCTTACCGTTGCAAAAGCAGTTTTCTCTGGTGGACAAACTATGCAATGCTAACACTACAACCAAAAAAACGTCTTTGATATTTCAGAGTCTTGTTATGTATCAGCCAGTTATACTTTTTTCAACATTTACTGTCTTTTTATAGACCAAACGATTAATCAAGATAATAAATGACAGGCAATTGTAGTTGATCTATATGTTTCAGTTGTATTCCTGTAACATAACCAAATTAGTTACTGGACTAAATGGTAAAAGTAGACTATGTCATCAGAAGGCGTGCATGCATTAAAGGCAGTAACCCAAGCACCCAACACATGCACCCACCACCCCCTCCTCACCATGTCCTTATCCGCACACAGGAGGGTCTTTCTTTCATTCTGCCTTAGAGTTGTGTGTTTGCTTTCCTTATGCGGTGCTCTGTAGGTAACAACATGTTGGGCACATCAAAAGGGACAGGGACTCCAATAGGCGGATCACAAGAGCTTGTCTTTTTACAAGTGTCTCAAAAGCTTACCAAAAGCACTGTAACTGTGAGTGTGTAGTTTCATATTATGTGTTAGTAATAACTGTGGTGGTAGATCTGAAAGTCTACAAGACAAACATCAGAAGTCCTAAAATTTCAATGGTTCATGAGAATGTTACCTTTTATAATAATAGCCTCTCTGTTATAACTTCATTAGACATATGCAGTTTGTTCAACACACATGAAAGATTAATGAGGTAAGCATTTGATGCCAGTTCATAATATTTAATATTCTTACAGTGACACTGTTGCAAAATGTAGCCAAGCCTGCACCATGCTTCATGTGTGTAGATATATTCTTGGGTAGACAAGGCACGAACAATTGAATTGAATGTTGTAACTAAGCAATTTTTTAAAGTGCATGTCGCATTTTAGAAATACTGAAGTTCTCTTCACTTTGTGCTTAAGATGCTCAGATCAACAGCATATTGTGTTTTTTCTTGATAGGTTTAGCAGCAGATGCATGATGAATTTGCCTAATGGCTGTGATGATGTCTGTTTTATGTCTTTTTAGGAAGTCGGAACTATGGCTGAAATTTGTACTCAGAATTTGAGTAATCAGCAATGAGGCAATCAGCTGTCGGCTTACTGATTAACAGCAAGTCACTGGAGGGGAAGTGAATGTGTAGAGGGAACCTGCAACATTTATGAAGTGGTAAAGGCTCCTCACTTCCACCGCAGGGTGCTGTCATCTGATTAAATTTGGAGGTTGTGGAGGTTTGAGAGATATAGTCAGGTGATTCAGTTCAAGTTTGGAAGCTCTTAACCGTCATCGTCTCCCGTATCCTGCATCTCCAGGGCCATACATCCTCTATGATGCCAAAGTATGTTTGGACTGTTTGGACTGCAAGGTTAGGCTATTTTTATACAAACAATGGATTAAATTACAACATGCATTGTGAAGAGTAGTGAGAAAATTACAAGGAATTATCACTGAAATCTACTGTTGCCATCAACTTTGTAAAGCGTTTTAGTGCCACTGTACAATAACTGCCTAGCACCTAAGTGCAGAAAGAAAAAGTTAGCAACTAAGTGATAAGCATTTTGCAACTAAAGAGTTAGATGTTTTTCTCGCGTGTTGGTGTAGACTAAGACAAAGCAAAAAGGAGAGTGCATATAGAACATACATTCATCATGGGAACAGAAAACAGAAACACAAATCCAAACCAAATGAACACTAATGTTGATCTATGTAAATAGACGACTGTTCGCTAACATAATCACCATAAAAAATGAGGACTTGCTGAATTTACATCAATCTTGTGTTTTACAGCATGTTTTGCTGACTCAAAGTGTCAAACATCATTTAAAGCTAAATAAAATTGATACTGAATCTGTAAATTGTATGTAAGAAAGGAAAAATATAATTAATGAGGAACCTTTTGCATTTGCTGCACTGTAGCATATTTCTAATATGTATTATGATGGAGCTTTCCCAGGGCTTGTATCAGACAGTTTTCACAGTAGGCTCTGAGATATTTCACTGTTATTTTTGTGAAGCACTAGTCCAGACATGTCTGGACCTGTGGAATGCCCAGATACTGTGTGAGTAGAGCAAAAGAGGAGAATATGAGGGTTTGGAGAGATACAGTGAAAGGGTTGAGGAAAAAGAAGATGAAATTGAAGTGATACTGTATGCATATCTGCAGTAATACAAGACAATAACATCACCAAGTCAGTTGTAGTGTCAGTGATCTCTGTATTTCATGGACAGTGGCTTTGATCACACATTCAAATGATGGCGAGGTACAGTGGGGACAGGAGAATCTGAAAGAGAAGAGAAGCTGAAACCACTAGGGGGCACCATTGCACAGTTAGGAATAGCTGGTTTTTTTTCAGGAGTGCTTAAGTTCAGTATCAACATCCAAAGGATGATCAACATCAGCTGGGTCTTGTACACAACCTGAACAGAAGTGATGATTCCCAGTCTGGCAACTCTGCCTCTGCATGTGTGTCAGAGCCTGGAACGGTAGCAATATAATCTTTCTCATGTCATAAGAAAAAGAAAGAAAAAACACATGTTGAGTGACTAATGAAGCAGCAAGCAGGCACGTTTGTTTTCTATGCTCTTCTAAAAAAAATCATACAAGTGGATACAAAACCTCTTGATTATCTTACAGCCAGCGCTGTGGAGGGTGTGGCAATGCCAATCCAGTGCTATGCTGCAATCTTGATGGTTGCTCTTCTCTCCTTCCTCTGCCCAAGCAGGTTGACAACTCAGAGCACATTTGTTTCATAATATTTTGGACATTAGCCACTGCTCACAGCTGCCGGGTTTGTTTTTTTAATGTAGAATATTTTGCATGGAAGGCTGCAGTAATAGTGGAACAGGACACTAACCAAGATAAACATTTCAAGAGGATGTGATCATCCATATTGGAGTGATGTGTAATTATTTCCCAAATAAATTTTTTACACATTGCTAGCAATTGTTCTTGTGTAGCATTTGAGATTGTGTGTTTGATTTTTATTTTGTTTGGGATTGTTACTGGGCCATGGTCTCCATTGCATAAAAAAAGCTTGTTTGACCCCTGCATGTGCTTGCTTGTATGTGTTTGTGTTGTAGCAGTGTCTATTCATTTATTATCATCACAATATGCCTTTGAAAAGGTTTTCTCTCTTCTGTTTACATTAACTCAGTTTTTTAGAGATATTGCTAGATTTTTTTTCTTCTGGTAGATTTACTATATATATTGTCTGTTTATGTGCAGTACTTGTCTCCCACAACAGTCAATATTTAAAAAAAATATCCTGATTTGTGCACTTCAAATTAAAATTCCATATCTAGTCATTCCCAATCTCATTGCCGTATTGTAAGAATTCTTATTTTTTCAGCAGCCCCAAAGTGTTGCATAGCTTGCTGGCTCTATTTACTGGGTGCTGAACAAATACTTAAGCATAGTTAGTGCCGCTTTGAGTGTCGTCACATTTATTATTTACCTTTCTGTGCATAGTAAAAGAAAGAGGCTGTCTATCGTGACAAAACAGAGCTTGTAGAGTCCCAATCATGCCACTGCATATTGACATTATTGATAATAGACACAGCTGCTTTACAAGCCCAACAATGCGATGCATTGTAAATATGGCTTGCAATAACGGATGCTATTTTGTCTTGAACCCACTGTGTTGTAGGGAGCCAAGGGACCGCACGCTGCTACAGTGTAGATGTAGAGCAAAAATCAAGCTTGTATGATTATATGCGTACAGGAGGCTGGTGTTGCATCTGTGTTAGATAAAGGAAAGTAATTAATGTGTCCCGCTTGTGTGTCTTCACCTCACTTCACTTCTTGTTTCAAATATGATTTAGCAAAATCAAGAAACAACTAAAGGAATTATCTTTAAGCTGTGTGTGTCATGAGTTGTACTTCATTAGACTAAAAGATCATCTTGTCCCCAGAAAATGTGGCCCTAACAAAGACATGCCCATGGGGGGTTAATGTGTAACTATGTGGCATTCTGCAAAAGCTGGATACTATTTCAATAGTTATAATGTAATGCATAATCAGGGCCAGGAGAACTTAAAATACCTAAACGAAAGCTTTTTTTGTTTGCTCTTTCTTTATGTAAGAGCTTGAGAAAGGACCATTGTTTTAGCAGGACATGTGAAAATACCTTGAGGGTTGACCTTAGTGACTTTTGCACCCTTTACAACATTGGTCCCTAGTCCTTTCACCTTAAGTCGTCCGTCACTTATTGGACCCATTTACCCATAGAGACACGAAAAGCCAAGGGGAGATTGGACATGGTGAGGAGAGGCCTTAGAGAAAAGATTTAGGGTCAGGTTATGCTCGAACAGAGCTAGTTTGTACGACGTGAAATCAAAAGAATTATAATGTTTAAATACGGGGGTAACAGCGCACATTTCATTCTCTCCTGCACTGGGTTAACATGAAACTCTTGTCAGCCAAAGGATTGGACAAAGTCAGTTAATGATCTGATGAAGTGAGGATCCTAAATGTGTGTGCAGAGGTGTCCAAACATTCCAAGCATGGTGCAAAACCATAAATCTCATCCTGCTGGCGGCACTAGAAGAACAGTCATGAGTAGGGATGCACCAATCTGATACTGATATCGGCCCAATACTAACTCATATAGTTGGATCAGGTTATTGGTGACAAGGGGGCCAATCTGTTCAATTGAGTTTCATGGAGGCAGTTACTAGATGCCTCAGCAGTGCGCCGGTAGACCTGAACATTTTGCAAGGAAAGCTAAAATAGCATATAGGGAGCTAAAAACTAGGTCAGTTTGGAGGTATTTCACACTTGCTACGTCGACAAGTTCTACAGCTACTTGCAATATCTGCAAACCCAATGTTTCGAGGGGTGGCGGCAGCACTGCAAAATTTAACACAAAATTTATATAGTTAGTAGTTTTTCAGATTTTAACGTCTAGGTCAAAGTAGTTGACCAGGCGACAGACTGATATTGTCTGATATTGTCTGTCGCTAGTGGTGTGACTCCCTGGAGTCACACCACTAGCATCAGTACATTATCTATCCACCACTATCCACCATTAAACAATTTATTTATTCATTAATTTATTTATGTTTTTATTTAATTAGAAATGTGTCTCCCTCATAGTATCTACTTTGTCTTTATTACAATCTAATCACTCATGATTCTCAAACCCAACCTTAATTCCACTTGAAAATCTGCCTCTCTGTAATAGGTTACTCTGTGCAAGAGAAGGTGCTGGAATTTTTTGAAAATAAAGCCTTTGTAAGCACCGTATTTCCCTCACTTGTGTATTTTCCGGGGAAGCCACGCGGGGAGAGAAGAAACGAGGAAATATGTTTTTAGAGAACTGAGAGGTTCTTTCCTCTTAAGTGTCACGTGAAGTGACTTCAGTTTCTGATGACTGATCACAGCTGGATCAGCTGTCAGTTCTTAACAGCTGTAGAGACTTTAAATGGAGTTTGTGTCTACCCACATGTGCACTGTGCTAATACTAGTAAAGGCACACAGTAATCACTGCCAGAGCTGCATATTTCATCTCTGCTACCTGTTTAACAAACACCTGCACATGAAGAACGACCTACAGTCTGTATTTGTACTGTATGCCTTCCTGCTCAGAGGCACAGGATCATTTCTATTACCAAAATGTATTTATTATTATTTAGTTCTTATTTGCATCTGTATATATTAATATTCCATTTGTGAATTGATTATTGAATAACCCAGAATATTATTTGAACATTGGAAATGATTTATTAGGCTAAATTTATGAGGCTTGATTGATTCATATCAACGTTGAATTATCAACCTTACGTGACTGACTGGAAATGACAAAAAATAAAAGTATTTCTTGCTGACAGACTAACTATATCCTAATAAAAGTTAATGGGGGAAATAACATGTCAAGAAAATAATAATATTTCTAATAAATGAGGAGGATTGTTGTTCAGATCTGAAATGAACATAGATGTTTAACTAGATTGTGAATCAGAAAGCAAATGAAATATAAAACATGGGAGTGATACAGTTTAATCTATCTGTGTTCACTTCGGTATGAAATTCCAGTGATGTTGTGATGTATTAGATCTGTCCGATCAGCTGGGTTTGTGTCATCCAGTAGCCTAAAAGACCTCCGTGAAGGCTGCTGTTGTGTATCCTCGCTCGTGGTCCTCAGAAATCCCTCCTTACTCCTTGGTCTTTGCTCTTTGAAGCAGAAATAAACGCTTTGGAACAGCCTGCACGATGGCGGACCAGAATGATGTCTGGTTGAAGTGACGATCAAGGAGCTAGGATCAATATCAAATAAGAGATTTGGGATGTATCAACCGCCTATTCTGAACCTACTTGTTGTCCCCCTTGGGTGACTGGTGTGGGGTCACACCAATGCCGGGGCGCACCCTGCCACCATTCCAGTGGTGTAAGGTAGTAACACTGGGCCCCAGTGCAGGCTTTTATGATGGTCCCTTAGGCTACACTGTTACGAAGTACACACTGTGTTGTCTGCTGTGTCCATAGTGCTGAAATGTTGCAGACTTCTGGAAAATTTCAGTACAATAACCTCCCGAAACGCGACAGTGACATTCCTCTTCGATAGAGAGGCAAGACAATATTTTGAATAATAAAGAAAAGTGGCATACTCATAACACCATGTTCTGAGAACAGGCCTGCTACGGCGCACACGCAGTTTAATATCCACAAGCACATCCACACAAATAAACAGGTAGGCCTACTATAAGGCGGCACGGTAGTCCAGTGGTAGTCCGGCCTTTCTGTGTGGAGTTTGCACGTCCTCCCCGTGTCTGCATGGGTTTCCTCCGGGGGCTCCGGTTTCCCCCACCATCAAAAACATGACACCCCAGTCAGTTCCATTGACTAGACACTGACATGTACATGTGGAGTTGGTCCCCGGGCGCTGCACATTGGCTGCCCACTTCTCCCTTGAGGGATGGGTTAAATGCAGATAATGAATTTCACAACATGTATGTGTATGTGAAAATAAAGGTATCTATTCCACTCAGCAGCGACCTGTCCCCGAAATGATATCAGCCTTTAAATACAGCAAAAAAAGCACTTAAAGTTAATCACTTATTTGAAAGACATCCGACGAGCCTGCATTGATCTTTGATAATGCCCTCAGTAACCCAAAGCAATCTTATTTGGGAGCTTTGCAACACTCTCCACCTGTTCTTTTCTCTCCTGTCTCTTCTTGAAACAACTTCTATGTGCGAATAGCATGACTGCTAGCTGTGCTCTGCTAGTCTAGTCAGATTTTTCACACAGTTTCTGAAGTCTTGTTATCTTGTCACATGATCAAATAGAACTAAAGTGTGTGCATTCATTTACATATTACCCAGAAGTTTACCCATAAAAGTCTGTAGTGTCAGAAACCACAGCAAAAGGGGAAATGCACATATGAGTGTATATATAGGACTTGATCACCACTGAGATATGCAGTTTGAGGTGAAGAGGGTGTGAACTATTGAATGCTGAGAAATGATGCATTTTTACTATGTAACTGACAAGGACCAGCTCGTAACTCGACGGGGGCGCTGTACTGTCTATTCCAAGCGCCTGCACTACACACAACATAGTTTTCTGTTTGGTGACTAAAATCTTGTTAGTAACAATGCAATAAAAGCTTTGCAAGTTAAAAGCCAATAAGAGTAGTCTTAGTAAATCAGGGGGTGAGTTATTTGTATCACTGAGGGTTAAAAGCCGAAACCAAAAGTTCTGCCAGATGGGTGAAGGGGTAGCTTTTTTTTGCGACTAATATCTGCTCAAAGCTGGTGGGCTGGCTACATTTTTTATTCACTGGCATATTCTGTAAGTAGTAAGCAAAGACCTGGACAGCTTTGTGGGGTCTATCTGCAGTTTCTCTGTATTGATTCAGAAATGCACTACCATTACGCATGTCGTGTCATCCACGACCAAAACCTGTTTCCAAGCTGCTTCCTCTGTAGAGTGCCTCTTATTAAGCACGCTGGTGTATCAGCAGTGACTCTCTTTGGCTGATATGACTTAAACAATGAATTGATCCTCATATACTGATTAGCACTCCATTTGGCCCGTCAAGCAAACAAGAGATCCCAATTGCAGAGATTATACATATGTATTATTTATATTAACTCCTCATTAATTTTGTCACTGTCAAGGCTATAGCATGGGGCTTTATGAAATCTGTGTTAGTCATTTAGCCCTGCAGGTCTCAGGGTGAGTTTAATGTAACCTCTTGCTGCCACTCCTCCTGGGATGGCCCAATAGGCTTGGCTCAACTCTTGCCTTGTGTACATACATTCGTAGAGTCAATCTGTGGGAAGTAGCAACAGCACTGTGACTTGATCATAGACTTCAGTCTTCACACTAGTTGGTTTCTCACTGCTGAGCTGGTTCCCTTTTCTGATGAAGAAATTGGTGTTTCCTGTTATTTCTTTGTTCTTCCGACATCATAACGGGGATGGTAAGGGTCAGTTTTTAACCTAGTTTTGTTTCTTATAGTCTTTTCATCAATGTGCAGCGTGCTGTGTATGATGGATGTCCTGGGGCATTTCTGAGTCCCTGTTGGCTCCTGGACTTATGAGAGGCAGAGTTTGTGCATGTGTGTGTTTGTATGTTTGTAACACTGAATGGCAGCTATTTTTGGCCACTTTTTCTCTTCTTTTTTTGCTGGGATGCTTTTAGTACACTGTCTAGGGCTTTTATTCATTGAGTCAGTGATGGAGTCAGATGAAGGGAGACATGCTGTAGAGTTACAGTATTTGACTCACTCTCTCCAGTCTCCACATGACAGCATATCGAATTTACTGCAAGACGTTTTTGAGCTTATGGAGACTTGTTTCAAACTTTCTTAATATATTTGTAAAGGATTTGCTGCTTCTCTCCTTTGTTTTTATTTTTTACCATACAGAGACACACATATGCACCACAAGACATTGGTGTTTTCCTCACTTTGAAATGCTTTGTTAGGTTTTTTACCACCCTGTGCATCAAGGAGTTCTATGTAAATGAGGTAGTGCCAAGGCTGGATTATCAACTGGGCAAAGTGGCCAACTCTCCTGGAAAGCTCCAGCCTATCTGTGTGTTGGTTACTAGTTTATGCTAATTTAATTGAATGGGCTGATGAATGATGATGAATGAGTTTTGAAATGTACAGCACTAAAGCACTTAATCAATTGACATGATAAGGATCTTAAAGTGCACAGACAAGGTGAGGAATGAATTTACTTTTTTCTGACTCTGCAACAGGCTACTCTGGCCGTATGTATTGGGAATTTGTTCAAAATGAAGGCTTTGTTCTCACAGTCTATTCTGAACCCACTTCTTGTCCCCCTCGGCTGATTGATGTGGGGCCAGGACAGCTGTGTGAGTTCCATCTGCAGTCTCTCTCTTTATTGAGGGAAATGCTTTGAATTTTCACAAGTGCGGCACCACCTGAATCGTCTACAACCAAAACCTGTTTCCAAGCTGCTACACCTCCTGAGCCCCTCGTGTTAAGCATACT
This sequence comes from Lepomis gibbosus, assembly GCA_029875015.1. Classification (NCBI taxonomy): domain Eukaryota; kingdom Metazoa; phylum Chordata; class Actinopteri; order Centrarchiformes; family Centrarchidae; genus Lepomis; species Lepomis gibbosus. The sequence goes on along the minus strand of JAPMOB010240336.1, from coordinate 20,857 downwards.
GCTGTATCAGCAGTGACATTTTCTACTGCAAAAGTGCCAAATGAGTGATGTAATTAGATGGTTTAAAAGGTTTTTTTTGCTAATATTCATGGGTGTTTAATGGCCAATGTCCATAAAGAGAGCAGTGCAGCTGATTGCTGATAAATAAAGCCGATATCAAAAAAAAGAAAAGTCATGTATTACTTTATTCCATGCAAAGTAAAATGTAATATACATGGTTATCTGAGTTAGTAATATGTTGTGTTAGATGGAATTCTTATGACTTGATGAAATAAAAAATACAATGGGTTATACTGAGGATTTCAGAATGTGATTGGTATTTTAGGTACAGTGGGGTACAGTTGTGATGGCATTAAACTGCATATATAATCAATTGATTGGTGTAAAAAATGTCATAAAACAGTAAAAAAAAATGCCTGCCACAATTTCCCCAAACCCATGGCAATATACTCGCTTGTATAACACTGTAAAGTTTCTGTCCCCTCAAAATAACAAATCACACAGCTATTAATGTCTAAACCTCTGGCAACAAAAGTGAGTACTCACTTGTACAAACTGTACACTCACTGTGTGCACAAAGTGTAATTTCTTCAGTGATGTCCCATGAAAAGATATGATCAAATATTTACCTAAATGTGATAGGTGTACTCACTTTTCGTGTATGCCTGATTAATCGGCAGACCAGTTAATCAATCACAAGTTTTAATAAATCACTTTGTCAATCAACAGAAAATGAATCTATAACTTTTGAAAATTTTCTCTAACTTAAGGATTTGCTGTTTTATATCGCAATTTTTTTTTTGAACAAAACAAGCAATGCGAGTATATCGCCATGGGCTCGGAGAAATTGTGGGAGGCATTTTTTTTACTGTTTTCTAACATTTTTCACACTAATCAATTGAGAGAAAAATCTACAGATTAAAGGGGCTATATGTAGTTTTTCAATGAAATTACTTATTAATAAATAATATTGTCATTGCCTTATTATCAGTGGGCTCAAAACTCATGAAGCACACGCCTTTTTTCTATGTTGCTTGCATCAGCCACTATTCTGCTTATAATGTAAAGACACCAGGTCAGATATGGGTTGGTCTCAGTGCTGTACGCGCTCCTGAGCCTCTCTCATACTACAGCGACAACACAGCAGCTAACGACATGCAGTCCACTAATAGCACAAAATAACCGGCTCACAACAAAACACAAGCTCCACATAAGGATACAAAACAACAATAAAGGTTTACTGGCTGAAGCCCATCAGACCAAGCTTTCAGATGAAGTTGAGTAAAAACACAGTAAACATTAGACATGCTGGAGAAACACAGAGAAAGTCATGTTAGCGCGCCAGCTAACACCGAGCGGTTGCTAACGTTATCCGGTGTAAAGTTATATCGTTTTCCACATTACTTCACCAACTAACGCGACCCATATTACTAACCTGTGTGCCACCGGTATCATATCAAAGTGCTGATTTATCCTGCGAGAAATGATGTAACTGTAAAAAATAAATGTGGAGCAATTTGTTTACTAGCCTATAGTGGTGCAGTCAGGGCAGCTAGCTAACGCTACATTAGCTCAGCCCTGCTAGTGTTTGCTTCGTAACATTCAGTTCAGATTTATTGTGGTTTTGCCAATACTTAGTTACACAGCTTCTCCACCTCTCAGTCGCTTAGCTGTAATAGTATGTGCGACCCACATAATGTACAATACTGCAACAAAACAGTCACAACAACACATCAGAAGAGCCATGCACTAACACTACAGTAAAGTTACTTACTGCGGTCTAACTTTTATGAAGTGTCACACTGTCGTTACAATATTCAGTCCAGCTCACTAACTGTTTCCTTATTATTATATATATTTAGCTGTGCTCACATTACTGAGCCTCCAGTGAAAGATACACAGATAGTAAGTTAGTTACTGAAAAGCAGCAGGCAAGCTAGCGATGTAGCACGTCGGCTAAATGCAGTAAATGTACAGTTAACAGGTAATGAGCATGGATTAGTTCAACCTGCAGCTGAAAAACTATTACTGTAACCTTTCAGTGGGAGTTTACCTAAGTTTCCAGCATGTTATGTGAAGCTGTCACTCTGCCTTTTTTTGGGAGTATTATGCCGATATGCAGCTCGTTGCACTGAATGAATGAACGTTCAAGTACCAGAACCGGAACACGCCTGTGTGAAAGGCCACAGTCGGCATACTGTCTGTTTCTGTGTTTATAGCAGGATTTCTGTATGAAAGCGGCTGTGTTTTGGATTATGCTCGCTCATGAGTTCAAACTAGCACACAATTGGTTGCAATCTTAAAACTGCACAGCTGGTGGCCGCTGAAAACTACAGAATGCTCCTTTAATTACTAATAAAAATAATCAGTTAAAGCCATAGTTTTAATTTAGCATGTGGTGAGGTTCTGAAGACCAGTATCCACTGATTATTTTTAAGTAAATGTCATTGCATAGATGTTTAAAAGATCTTTAAAAAAGACTGCAATATTATTTGACATTATTTATATTTAACGCACAAATTTATCACAGGTAAAATACTTACTGGGATGGGACATAAACAACTCATCAAAAACAAACTTGCTAACATCATCATTTCAGATACACTTCACTCAATCAGAGCTATTTTCTCCCACTTTTTTGTAAATCCAGGCTGTTTGTGATCCTTTCCAGTTTGGTTTTCATACAACAGTAGTCAGTAGGCAGTCTAAACGTTTCCCTAACAATTAATCTCTTTCCACAAAAGGGCACTTTGTTATGGCAGCTGCTTTGCTACAAAATGCAAATCTACATGTTTTCTCTGCCTCCTTTCTAACAGATTCCTTAGACATTTGAATTCCACCTCTTAGTTTTTTTTTTTAACTTTCAGAGTGCAAACTGTTGAATTTTTATTTTTATTTTTCACCTCAAAGCAGGTCATGTACAAAGACTGAGGAATTGTTTTGAATGTGGCCAAGGGGACAAGTAACTAAAAAGTGTTGCCTTGCCTCCCCCTTCCCCACTCCTCTCTTCCCTCCACCCCTCTCTGCCTGTCACATGTTCTTTTCACAGCATAGAAAAGTTTCTGGATTAGGGCAGAATTAACACAAAGCAGCGACGCCACTCCAGCTACACTCGCAAAACAACACAGAAGAGGCACGAGGGGGACCGAGACACTCGAGCGAACGCCACCTCAGAAAACTTCAAACTCTGATAGCGAGAGGCAGACAAGTCCATCCCAGAGAGAGAGACAGAGAGAGAGAGAGGCAGCAGAGGCAGAGAGACGGCAACAGAGAGGCAGGGGATCTTTGCCGACAAGGTCCTGAAGGATGGAAGAAAAGCAGTTTGCCGGGATCCTGGTGAGTTTTCCTTTTGTTCAGAGAACACACATGCACACACTTTAAAACACATACAAGTTCATAAAAACATAAGGCATGGAGGCAGCCCCATGTCTGAGTCCAATAGTGGGATGCAGCTGCAGGACCACCTGCCTCCCCTTTTATTTTCTTATTTCATATGTTTTCCTTGTGAATTGTGCTCACAGTTTTGTTCTCTAGTTTTTAAGATGACCTTCTTATCTTTGAAACAACAAAGAGACACAATATTGCACTGACTAATAAGTCTGCAGCTGCCCTCTGAGTGATCATTGTGTTGGTGTTTTAGTGCAGCAGACAGAGCTGTCATCACCTGCTGTTCACCATGGCAATAAGCATGCATCATCGACTAAACAAGGTCCCCAAAAGTCTCCCAAAAGTACGTCTGATCTTTGCAACTTCAGGAAAAACTAAACATGGTTTTGGTCTTATTTGGCTGCTGAAAAGAGGTGAGGCCAAGAGGTAAATGTGTCAGTGTCGGGCCTGTGCTGCTGTTGAAGCTTTAAATAGAGATTTGGCGTCATTGGCAGTCAGGTCACTTCTCTCTCACTCCCTCTCTTTCTTCAGTTCTTCAGCCCGTCTTGAGACGGCGATAAACACAAACTCAGAGCTCCAACTCTCTCGTGACATTCTCGCTCATTTGAAGCCTTACTTTCCTCCCCGATGATATTTTTTCACTGCTTTTGAGATGCATATCCACGTTAAAATGCATACACACTGTCTGAACTTAAGAGGGGAATGTTATCAGTCCCGCCTGCTCTGTCCTCCCACTCTCACAACATTTGAAGGTGGTTGGAGGATGGAGATTTGATTTTTGTTCTCAGAACTTTTTTTGTGTGCATCTTCAGCTCAGTGACAGATTGCCAATCAATCTTTTGTGTAGTTAGGCACTGCTGGAGAGTTGCAATAAAGTTGTGTGAGTTTAGATATGGGTGTGGGATTGAAATGTAATAAAATCACAAGGAGGATTTGAACTGTTTCCCCATGGAAGAGCTTTAGTTTTGGATATGTGGCTGGTTTTACTAGATCTATGTGGTGCTCTGTGGTCACTATGCGCCTTTTTACTGCCTCTCACACACTCAGGTATGTTTCTGAGGAAGGTAAAGAGGAGGCAACTGAACAACCATGGTTCAGTGTGTCATCTGTAGAGACTGGCATGACTCCTCACAGCCACTAGGGGCATACAGGCCAACAGTAAGTGACTGCATGACCTGATAAAAAAGAATATTTGAGTGTCTGAGTGCTGAGTGTGTGATTTCATGTTGTGTTCTGACAGCACCTTCTCAGACACAATGCATTCAACGTATCAGTCACCAAAATAAAATCCTCTGTGATTTTAGTTCAACCCCTCAGTTAAAAGTTAAAAATGTGCCACCAGTCAGTTTTTTTTATTATTGGCCTGCCACCAATAAGAAATGTTGAAATGTTTACAGAGGACAACTTTCTTTTTTAATTGCAATTATAATAAAATAAAATTATATCACTTCTCTGAATGAGGGAAATTACAAAGAGACAAAACCAAAAATAAACCTAGACCTATTAGCAAGGGGAAAAGTGGGAACATAGTAGGGAGGTTTTAGGGGGACAGGGTGTTGAGTGTGTGATTTCATGTTGTTCTGGTGTTCGCGAAAATGTGCCATCAGTCACATCGGTTTTGAAACGGAATGAAAACTTTGTTTGCTCTCAAAATATGAAAGGTTTGTTTCCTTGCTAACGCTTAGTTGTTCGCAGACAATTCCCTTGATTTGACAAAGAATACAAAATTAAAAATCCACTTAAACGACACACAGAAGAATATGTGTTACTTAGCCTTAATTAGATTCAGTTTATGGAAACAAATACATTTAGTAATTAATAGCTTTAAATAAGGCTCAGACGCAGGAACAACTGTACTTCCTAAACAACTAGGTGATTAAGCCGTGCTCTTCTCTCTCTGAGCCCATATATTGACGTTAGATTGCTTTCATAACATTCACCAGCCACTCCCTTTTTCCACAAAAAGTAGGGCAGAGGTTAGCGTGTAATAGATACATGTCTTATCTATGACAGTAAACATGGCACAGAGCTGTGGCTGGACTGAACAACTCCAGCAGTGACAGCAGACAACATGCACAACTCGCCTCTTGCGATTGGTCACTTTTCATGGCTTGGACCGTTGTTTTCAGCGGCGGAGACAGTGATGTCAGTCGTGGCTTAGAGACATCAACAAAGAGTGAAAGAAAGCGTGTGTGTGTGTGCGGGTGAGAGAGAGAGAGAGAGAATTACGAGCAGAATCTTAGAGCTTGCTCTCCCATCGCCAACTGTCACTTCGATGTTAATTCCGTTCTTCCCTTTCCTTGAGCTCTTTTCTGTCTTCCTCCTCATCCATCTTTTACAACAAGAGTCGATTTAAACCAGTCATCTTTGCGTCTCTTCAGAGAGTGGAAATTGCCCTTTCCTGATGTATTTTCTCAACATAGTGCAGAATAAGTGTAAGACCCTGCCCTTTCTTTACAGTCTGGTTAAATTTATTTATGCCAGCCCAGATGGTTGGTGGATGGACCCGTCACCGTAAATCTCGTGACACACAAGGCGCTCGCTTCCTGCTACCGCTTGGCTCGGCTGGTAGCCTTCTGCCGGTACTCTTTCTGTCCAAACTTAATTCCTCTGCTTGTTCACGGTGTTCAAAGGGAGCCCCCTCTCCTCATTCTTCCTGCGTTGTCTTTGACCGCCCTGGAAGCCACCACTTCCACTGAGCGGCAGAGCAGATGGTGCCCTGGCACTAACTTTTTACTGTTTTTATGCCTTAGTTCTTTTAGACTTGTCTTTAAAATGTATGTGTGTAGGGATGTAAGAGAAGGAGGAGGAGGTCTACTGTCTACTGAGCACTGTATTCATATGTCTGGCTGTGCAGGCTACTGTTGGCCCTCTATCACTATGAAAGCCAAATGGAGGAAGAGGTCACTGAAGACTGGCCTCTGATCAAAGTTTTACATTGGCAACCTTTTATAATGTCAGGCTGTTTTCCCCAATATATTTGTGTGAGAAATTATAATTAAGAATTCTAATTGGACATTTAAATGACACTTCTAAATTCTTAATCAATGATATTTGTCCACAGCACATAATGCAATATTAAGAGCTTTTCACTTGAATTGTTTGTTGCAGTCCATTCTTGGGTTTTGTGTATATCACAGTAGAACTGAGACCACTGTGAAATTTTCACAGTCGCACACTCAGTTACAGGTGCCCTCACCAGATTTGGGATGTAAACTGTGGATGTCCCCATCAAGTTTTTTCCAATCCAAATCTTTTAATACTGGGTATCTGCCAATACTAAGTCCAATCCGATACTATACTATACTATACTATACTATACTATACTATACTATACTAATACCTATTATACCTAGTAGATAATCTTGATTTATTGAAATGACATGAATGAAAGTTTAACTGGGAGAATACGACCCTTGAAATTAAGGTGACACGAGTACAGAAAACTGGCTTGCATAGAGCGCACAAACCCCTACAACAGACAAGTTTAATTTTGGCATGTCATCAAAGTATTCAAGGACTTAACATTAAGTAGTAATAGCTGATTTGGCGGCAGCAACATTTGTCAATTTAACTGGTCTAAATGATTGTCGTTGTGGGCCTAAAATAAGAAGCTGCTGTAGGAGCCAAAATAGCTCCTAACACTTTGGCCACTGATTGGCAAATTGGCCTCACCATAGTAGCTGTGGGTGTGGTGTAATTAATTAAAGGAAGTTGGGAACAGGAGTGAAGGTCCTAGCCTTAGTTGAGACCAAACACAGTTTTTTAATTTAATGTAGTGGAGATTCCGTTTCAATATTGTAGCCACAACAAGAATTTTGTGGCTACACAATGAGAGCGATTGCTAATGAGAGCGATTTTAGGAGTGATAACAGATTTGTCAAAGTCTGAGCTTAGCAGATCCATGTATTTTGTCAAACTTGACGTCTGGACTATTATTTTTAAAATCAAATGGTAGCTATATAATAAAAGGTGCGACAATGCAGCAGCAGTCACCTTGTTAATACACAGGAATGTAGTTTTGTAAGATGTGATTACCCCACAGTTCTGTGTACCCCCTGAGTGGGGAGCCTTTGTGCGTTTGTGTGTGTATGTGGGTGAATTTGAGAGAGAATGAGTGTGTCACTCAGTGTGTGTGTGAGTGTGTGTGTGCGCGCACCATTTCCCAGGGGTTGTGTGGCTAATGTGTGCTGTAGGCTGTGAAGTGGAAACTAAATGAAAAGAAATAGTGGAACCCACCGCCACAACCTCCCCGAGGTCAGGGCGCACTCACATACACACACACACACACACACACTCTCGCACACACATAGAAACATAACGAACAACATTATACATTAGGTCCATACATGATAATACTACATAAACATATAAACATATTTTAGACCACTGCACAAGTACTCACAGATACACGCAAACCAATATAAACCTACATAAACAAATACACTACACATTTTTACACACACACACACACACACACACACACACTGACAGACAAGATACCGCAGCACAGTCTGTTTGATGTAGTAAAGTAGAAAAAAGGGAAGTATTCTAGTTAAATTTGTTCCATTTTACTGCAAGACATAAAATAATAACTACAATCTGTTTAGTAACTCAAGGCTGTGACATTTGTTCTGAAGAACTGTGCAGCCCAAACAGAACAGTGACCCAGGAGCCAATCTGGGACTCATTGGTGATGTGATGATCCTTTTTTTTTTTTTAAAGTTGGTTTATTCTGGTATGTTGGTTTGTTTGTAGTCATGGTCCATGGGCAGGTCGTTGACCAATATTTTTTTTATTGCTTATGCCCTCTGGAGCTGTGTATTGTCAGCAAATGGTAACCATGTGCGCCACATAACCAGAGTACACTTATTACAGGTGAAACTGGACAGTTTTTCTCCCTCTCTCTCTGTTCTTATGTAAGAAACATATTGAGTTGCCAGTCAGCCAGTTTAGTTAACAGCAGTGCTCAGCAACCGTGTTGACTGCCTTTGGGGCGAGGGGCCAACAAACAGATGTGAACCGAGAGAGAGATAGAGACGTGAGGGCAGGTGGGGGGAGTCAGACATGATTTCTGTTTCTGATTTCACCCCCCGACTGACCGGCTAAATGAGAAGAAAAAAGAAAAATACAAGCAGGACACAGACAGCGCCCAACGTCAGCTTAACAGCAACCACTGTGGCGAACGTACAATTGAGGGACAAGGGCCACAAATGCCAAACACGTCCACTGCTGGGCACTCTTTAAAAGGTAACCTACCACCAACCAACCCACTGTGCCCCCCCCACACACACACCCATAGCAAAGAGGAAAAAAAGGACTCTGTTGTGTTTTGGACCTTTAGATTTCATTTGGAAAAACCACTCAGGCTGAAAATTTCGTTCTTCTGATTTTCCTCCTCTGCCTTTCTTTTTGTGGTTTAATGGGTCTTCCTCCATCCGACTCCACAAAAAATACAAGCAAGTTAGAAAAAGGGGACTTCATACTCTTCCTGTCGCGTCCTCTGAAGTTGGTGAAGTTATGGACAGGGCGCTGACATTGTGTCCACACAACAGGGCCCTTAAATCTCCCCCGGTGTCTTTTCGTATTATTATCATTTTCAACGGTTTCCAATTGAACTATTTTCAAAGGCCTTTTCAGAACCATATTTAGATAATTTGTTGCGCTTGAACCCAACCTGCTCCCTGGCTCTGTGTGTGTGTGACTATTCAATAGCAGCTATAAGCCTGGGACGAGGGGGTGTCTGCTTTTCTCAGGGCTGGGCAGCCCTCTCCTGCCTTGTTACAACCCCCTCCGTATTATTTATCACTTTTCCACCTCTCTCTCTTTCTTCTCCTCATTAGCCCTTTTCAGACATGGGATCTGTCACATTACTGGGTTCATCTGGCTGATAAAATAATGACTTTTTGGCTTTCAAAACATGGAAAAGTTCCGGGTTGACTGTGGTCAAACATTACTGGGCAGTAACAGATCCAGGTGCAGCACTGCTTGAGAACAGCTGTTATTTTAATAAATAAAGTCATCAAGGAAGAAGAGCAATCACTCAGGCTGCCTTGAACGATGACATATAAAACTTTTTTACGTTGAGTACTTATCCTCACAGCTTGAGGATCCTCAGCGCTGAGTGGAGGCTCTCCCTCACTAGAGTAACCCCACCAGCAGTTTTCAGTAATGTCTCAGACACATTGTCTCATACATTTACAGGAGTTTACATTATTTAATAGATATGACATCATATTCTGCTATTTTACTGTTTACAAAGTCCAACAGTGACCCTGCCATAACAGTTAGGCTTAAAAAATTAATGAAAATGTAAGTTTTGGCTCTCATTCCCTATTCCCGTTTTACTCTCATGCTGTTGACTTTTAGGTGAAACAATTTCCTGGGTTTTCCTCCTTTACACACTTTGCATTGATGTAAGTTGATTCAGACGCCCACTGTGATGTCATTCATTGGTTTGTGGTCTGCCATTTTGAAGGGATAGACATTACTGCGCCTTACAGATTGCCGTGATAGCAACTTGTCAAAGGCTTTATTGTTCATTTTCTAAATTTGGCCATAATTTATTAAATTAACATGATGCTGTATGAAAGAAGACTAGAAACTAGCAATTGAGACCATAAACTTATTGTTTGTTGAGGTAATAAATCAAATGCAAAGTAGGGTGATTTTCTCATAGACTTTCATATAATCTGACATCTTTTTGCAATCAGTGGAGTTTTCACATGCTATTTAAAAAAAACAAAATTGGTTATCATATAAAACTAGATATCCTAAGGCATCCATTGGTGCCATGTCATGTGCTTGTCAGGAGGGGAACTGAATAATGCTCCAAATTTTGGCAACGGAAAAACTGGCATGGTCATTTTCAAAGCGATCCTTTGACCTCTCACCTCAAGATATCTGAATGAAAAAGGTTTCTATGGATACCCAAGACACAACACAAGTCTCCCCTTAACAAAACCACTTTATAGTAATCCCCAGAACCATGCAGTTTTGGGGATGCAGAATGAATGTGTTATTTTCACCTTTTCTAAAAATTGGGCATTTGAATATTTCTGCATACTGGTGTCCCTAAACAGTATTGGAATTGTATAAATTGGATATAACTGAAAGGCTGAGTTGGTTGTTATTGTATTAATGTGTAAGGATAGTAGTCTCCATAGTAGCCATTTCATTGTACTGAGACCATTTTTTGAAACTTGACCTCACTGTATAAAATTACCTGTTGTGATCTCTTGGATAATAACAGCCTCATTAAACTTTACAAACTACAGACCTAGGGCATTGAGGGGATTAATAGCTTTATTGGGTATTTTGAAAATAAGTTATTTTGAGTAATTCCCAGAACAGATGTGCTCACCAGCCCACCACCGAAAAACAGAACTCTCCAAAACACAAGAGTTTTTGATCACAACATTACTTTTTTGTGATTTCTTGATGTCTTAATGTGGTATTCTGGAGAGACTTTTGACTATTTTTAGTTTTTTTCGAGTCGTTGTTTACATTTGAACCCAAAAATTACTGCAACAACCTGTGAGGCATAATTGAGCATGGGAATGGCCATTATATATTTCCATCATAATGTTCTAAGTCCTTATACACCCCAAACTCTTAAATTGTATTAGGTGCTTAACAAAACAAAATATTTATTACAGATTTAAGATTTATTTGTGAGTTTATCAGTTTATGTCAGAACTTAGGTCATCTTCATATTGAAATAGCTATTTTTGTTAGTCCAAAACTCAAAGATGTGCAGTTTACTCTCGTAGACTGAGAAAAGCTGCAAGCATGCATTTGAGAAAATGGAATAAAAAGGTTGTTGATTAATTTCATTTTGTTAAGTCAGTAATGTGACTATATTGTATTCCGACTTGAAGAAGAGTTACAAAAATGTTACTGCATCGAAGTACTCACGCTGCCAGCGCGACTTTCACGCTGATACACAGAGCAACTTTTAGAGCAACAGTGTTGGGTAATGTGATCATTAAAGGTAATGAGTAAAGATTATTACCGATCCCCTTCCCGCCACTTGCTGTCCGTTCAAAGGCTGGACATACTGTTACTTGCCACCAGCAAGATTGCCCAGTGTGATGGAAATTTGATATTTTACTATAAAGCTCATCCGCTTTACAGAAGAATGATCCGGGGTCCTTTCAAACATGACGCTGATCTAAGAAGTAATTGTCTGAAATGGGTTCTCACTCTAACCAGAGAGAACAAAGTCAGACACAAAAGTTAACCACACAGTATATATACATAAATAAAATACATACATAGACATATAAAACAATAACTCGCTCCCCTGCCCTTACCCCCACATTTAACATAGCAAACGAGATAAACTGCATTGACAAAAAAATAAACAGAATGCATTAAACAACTAATTTGTCGTTTATCAGTATGCCTTATAAAAAATGTAACATACAGGATAAAGTCACATCTCTCATAAAAAAGTTAAAAAAAAATCAATCTAAAGAAAGTCATGATTATGTACATAATACTGTATATTTTCTGCATAAACCTTTTATATGTAATACCATTTGTACCCCTAATAACAAGAACATGTTGTGTTAAGAAAAGAAAAAGTGATGATTTGAATAAACCAAATGTGGAAATAGATCACTTTAAATGTCTATCTGTCTAATCTCTATCTCAAACTGACTGAGACAAGTACTTGTTGTATGTTGGTACATAGACAGAAAAGCTCATTTTCTTTTTTGAGGGTTGTGATGTCAACCTGAAGATAATCTTAACTCATTGGCATCTAAGGTGGTATTTCATTGCTGTAATGAATAAAGAAGACATATTTCATATCTTTCCCTGTCCATGCTTTTCGCTCTTCCTCTCTTGTCACATTCAGCACGACAGTGACTGCTGCCACGTGAGGCCAACTTTAGTCACATGTTCCTCACTTTCAGCGCCAGCAATGGTCCCATATGTTTGTCAAAATGTGTATGTTGTGTGCTTTTTCCGGCCTGATTCGTACCCATGCTTTCTCTCCAATGAGCCCCGCTCTCCCCGGGGGTCCGAGCCGAAGCCTCACGCTATTTATACAGACTGAACAGCTGGGGCCCTCCCAGCCAAAGCAGTGAGGGATGGGTAGAGAAATTATCATGGAAACTTCAGGTTAAACCAAGCGTTGGAAATGTCTGTCTGTTCTCTTTTTTACTCTGTCTTCCTATCTATCATTTGTCTTGTTCCCTTGGGTGTCCAGAGTGGCCAGGTCAGGTCTTGTTCAGCTCAGGTCAGCTGGACCGCTGGACAAGCATTAATCACCTTTTTGGATCTTGTTCGCCATTCCATTTGCAATCTCTTATTTATCTCCTTGTTCTTTTCTCTTTTTTATTCACTCTGCAACTAAGGTTTTTCACCATTTTTCATCTTTGAAACACACTTTCTTTCACCACTGGCTGAACAAAAAAAGTAGATTTTCCAACTGCTCTTCAATGCATTTTGCCCTTTTGTTGCACAGGACAAAGCAGACCTGCTGTTGCAAAACTGAGCTTTTTGTGTTTCTTCCCTTTTTTCTGTGGCTCCTGTGGTGCTTGTCCTGTATTGTGAACCTCAACCGTGTAACGTTCTCTCCTCACTGCTCTTCCCTTCACTTATTTCATTCTGTCTTCACTTCTTTTCTGTTATCATATCTTCTCTCAACCATCCACTGTCAGCTTTTCTTCACATTAACCGCTCAGGAGGCTCAGGCCGATCGATGCTTCTTTCAGTTCAAGGTTCTTTTCACAATCAGACGTCCCATCACAGGCATGCTGAGCTAATGAGAGGTGAATAGATATTAACCTAATTGCTGTAAGGGACAGATACATAGATAGAGGAGGAAGTAATAAGCACATACATGACAATTGACTCCCTGTGAGATTAGCCTTTCACTATAAAAGAAGGTTGATCCATGGATATTAAAGGACAAGAAGTCAAACTATGAGGCAAGAGGCTTTATATATATATATTTTAAATGTTTTTAACTTGCTTAGAGCCCTTATCTCCCAGAGCACAGAATACAATAAAGCTCCTCATAGTAACTAAATGTGTTTGTATTTATCATATGGATGGCCTGAGTGAAAATAACACTTGTTGTAAATCTTTAAGTCAACAAATATTTGAAAGTCAATCAAAATTAAACATGTTCCACAACTCTCCAATATACCATGCTTTATTATTGTACCAAGTTTTTGTCTGTGTTCCCTTAATTAGAGAGAAGGCGCACTTTGCTGTGTGTGCATCTTCAAAGTTAGAAATTCATTTGTAAATTGTAATGTTAGGATGGTGCAGTCAGAGAACAAGTAAGCCTTAAAGTTGTCTTTTTACTTGAAAAAGACAAAGCTCAGCAGAAAGGACCATTGTCCCTTCAGATTTGACTTTTCTAGGTCAGCTTTGGCGCCATTTCACACTCTTTCAGTTCAAACTTACTTCAAACTGGAAGTAAGCACACACTCTGTAAGTTGCATGAGCTGCTTTTTTTCGTTATTAGGAAACATTCCTTGAAGTCGTTAATATTTGCTAGCTGTTGGTGCGTTGATTTTTTCATTTCATAAAATGGATTCCTCTTTAGATTTACAAAACAGAAAAAAATATGTGTTGTTTACCAACTGCTGTATTTTTGATGGTAGTGGAAGTCATACCGTCTAGATTTCTAAATACCCTGGTATACTTTAATAGTGTGATACTGCCCAAGCAAACACTATAGGCATCACCTCTGGACTGTGGGAGGGAACCATAGTATACAAGAAGTGGCTGTAGCCTCTGGGTCTGAAAAGTGAAGCCGATGCAGAAGGACCTTAATCTTGCATTCTTTCTTACAGCCAGCAGGGTGCGACTCGTCACGTTGCAAAAATAATTCAGTTTGTATAGAAGTCTATGACAAAATGATCATACTTCTTACTTGATTTATTAACTCAGTAAACACTTTCCTATTGAGTTTATGGTCTCAATTGCTAGTTTCAAGTCTTCTTCAATACAGCAGGATGTTTTTTTGAAATTACTATTCAATTTAGATGAAAATAGCATGATAATGATAATGATAACAATGACAAAGCAGCATGTTTTAGGGCATGGCTACACTGTGATTGACAAGTCGATACAAATGCGACCTGTCAGGACAGAAGTGTAGCAATGCTTATCCCTCCCCAGCAACACCTTTTCCAAAAAAACAAGATGACAAACTTGAGGCTTCCGAACAGTAGTCCACAAACCAATAGCTGACGTCCCGGTGGCTACGTTCACTTCCTTTATGCAGTCTATAGAGGAAAGACATGCAAACACAGGGCAACAGAAAGTTAAAAATTCTCCAATTGAAACAACACTGTGCAAAGTTATACAGTTTTGTAACTCTTCAGTGAATATTAATTGTGTTTCATTGGCCTTTTGGATCACAAAACTTTGTGAAGCCATAAAAGAAAGGCATGGGAAAGATATATCTTTCACGAGCATGCAGTGGTATTTGAATTTGTTTGTCAACACAGATAAGAGGGCTTTGAAAAAGGAGAGAAAAATATGAGAGAGGAGATGAAATAAAAAAAACTCAAAGGAAAGAGATTATTCTTTTCTTCAGACTTATGTCTTCTGTCAGTGGTGTATCTTTCTGTCACCTTTTTCTTACCCCTCTCCCCACACTCACAGTCAAAAAGACACCAAAGGTACCTGAATATTTATTCATACTCACATAGTTTCACCATAAACACATTGTGGTTTTTAAACCCTGGACTTGAAACTGTGCATTTTCTAAAGAACCCCTAAATGCTTTGTTTTTCTTCAGTTTGTTAACATTTCCTTTGATACATTAGAATTTTTACTTTTTACAGTTGTTTACAGCTGTAACAGAGCTATGTTAAGCTACAGCTATACTGCAGACTGAACTTTTTCTGCGACTTAACATTAAAGCCTTGTCACCTGCAAATCAGCTGGATGCTTATAGTGTGAAGCAGCTACAGGAAATGCAATGTGTTTGTCATTGAGTTGACTAAACTCAAATTAAAGTTTTTGTACCCAACAAGATATGGACATACTCTCTACTATTTGGTCATTTGTTCGGAAGTATTGCAGGGGGTAATAATAAAAGTGGAGTCTTTTACTGTACCATACTGTACTGTGAACAGCTGTCTACTTGCCATGCACAGCAACCTAAAACCATTAACAGCAATCACACCATATGCGCCATGCCAGCACAGCTTGAGTGGTTGAAATTCATGATTATGGTAGTTGTCGAAAAACATAATTTTCAGCCAACTTCAAGTATGGTCTGCTCTTGCATTAATCCAAGTTATCAGATTGTAATGCACTTGCCTTTCTCTAACTAGAGTCATGTAGAAACAACCCCTGGCAGCAAGGCTCAGTTGTCCACACTCAGTACACACTAATATCCTGTTGAAGCCAAAGGTAGTGCCTCTGCCGTCCTATAACAATTCAAATAATATGTGAACTGTGAAAAAAACAAAAACAAAACAGGAGGACATGATTTTAGTGTACCTAAAAGCTGTTACAACCCTGAGTGTTTTTAAATGTACAGACCAGGTTGTTAAGTCATAGTTAAATTTTCTGAATTTGTGTTGCCAACTCATTTGTCTCCTTCATCTGTTTGTATGCATAAAACTCCAACCTGCCTCCTAATTACAGCACAGTGTGCTTGAAATCATACTGCAAGCACATCGTATTACCTACATGATTTAAAAGTCTAGTTTAAAAGCTTAGTAATGAAATGTGAGACCCAGGCTACATTAATCTTCAAATTACTGCCTATTTGTTACGGTCATCAGTGAGGATATTGGTTTGTCAGAGCTGGAGCTTAAAAGGGAAGAGTAAAAGGAAGACTCTTTCTCAGTCTCCCTTTGGACGTTGTTATTAGTTGTCATTTGTTGTTTGTGTTGTGTGGTTGGTGATGGAGTTTAGGATCAATGTCTGTGTTTGGCCTTAGTTTTACCTGTAATAGATGTTGGCATGTGCTTGGAAGGTGACAGGAAAGCCTGGAGGAAAGAAGAGATCCATTATGACCTAATCAGTGTTCTGCTCCATGCCCTTCTGATTGTTTGTCTTTCTGCTCTTTCCCTTAGCTTGTTGTTGTTTATATGCTGTTTGCTTGTTCTTGTTTATATGTGCAAGCTACTAGCACCTGCACTAGCGCTTTCTGGTCACACATTTTCAAAGTTTGCCAATTTTTGTAATCTTCTTTATAACAAACTACATATCTGTATTTTTCAACCTGGACCTTGTTTTCCCGTTTCTTGCATCAATGTGTATAACTGGGACAACAATTTTTGAAATTGGTACAGTATTGAGTGAGTTGATGTCAGCAGCAGGGATACAGGCCTGCAATATAATCCTTGCAGGCAATAACCCTAACTTTTTGTTTAACCAGAAACAATCACTACATTGCTCTTGTCAAAGCCACCGGACTCCATTGATAATCTGACTATCTCTGTCTAGGACCATTTCGATGTGAGAGGCTGAACGATTAATTGCATTTGTGATATTATCGCGATGCAATAAAACAAGTTTTTCTAATCGCAAAGGCTGCGACTCTGGTCACATGACACGCGATAGTAAACCAGTCTGCAGAGGAAGCATCAACTTTGCACGTTACGCTGTACCTCGCCATCTTGTTGTACAATGGCCTTAAGCCAGAAGCTGACACTACATGAACTTTAGTGTCACACAGGAAATGAAAGTAGCACCCTCCACCTGTGGATAACTTGGTGGTGGTGGGTGAAATCGTTGGGCCATCTGCCGCTTTGACGGGCAGGAAAAATGCACAACAGAAAGACAAGTGTAGTACGATAAGCGTGTTGTGGTGATCGGCTCCTGCGTCAAACACCCAGCCACCAGTCAGCTCAGGAAATATCTGTGAAACAGCATTTCAGACCAAACGCACATGTCCGAAAGAGGCCCAGTCTGTCCCGAGTTACTGCCTGGTTGCAGGCCTTGGGGGTGGGGAACTCCGGTGATGTTGGAGAATTACTAAGCTTGTTTATTAAACACGAGAGCTGACACTTCGTTTTATTTTCGTTGGCCAACTTTTTAGTATTTTTAGTTTGGTTACTGGGATATAGAAAACTGGACTCCTAGGAGATTTGAACTGAGATAAGGACTCATTAATTGCTGGTTGAACTGTGGGTTTTGTATTGAGCGCTTACTGTATAACCCACTATGGTAAGTTAGTTTTTCTTGTGGTCTGTCGGTAGGCCTACCTGATGATATTATATCATATTATTTAATGCCTTGACTTGACTCAAATTATCTTTCTCATATTATTATAATTGGATATATCTTCTACACCATTGCTCATAATAATAATTCTACCTAATTTCATCATAACACGGTCCTGACCCACAAGAAAGAACAGTGTATGTTTAATCTATCTAATATTATGTTGGTCATACTATACACTGATTTACTGTTTGTCCATTTTGAATAATACAGAAGGTAAAGAGCTTAAAAATTAATCGCATATTAAATCGCAATATTGGTAAAAAAAAAAAAAACGCAATTAGTTTATTTTCCAAAATTGCTCAGCCCTACTGCACATGCATCATTTTCCTTTTAAAAGCATGTTATTTTGTCATAAACAACATTGCTTAGTGTGAATAAAGACATGCTCGTATGCAGTGGGCAGACATGGAGGTGCTCTTTGTAGTGAGGTCTGATAACAGTTCAGGCTCTTGGTTAACATCAACGCCTTTGACAATGCAGTGAAAATCGTGCACATTGTTGTTCTCTTTTACAGGCCACTTTGCTACAGTAGCAAGCACACATATAAAGAAACAAGTGAGAATGTTAACAAGATGCGGTTATTATCAGCAGCAGCATCTGTGCAACTCTAATTAAAGTTAAATGACCTAACATAATAGGGCAATTAGTTAACGAAAAAAGTCCTTGCCCCTCCACAAACAGCCAGCTGCAGCCACAACAAGCATTTATTTTAGGATCTATTTGTCCTAGCCAAAATTTATTCTTCACATTCATAGTTTTCACTGATTGTCCCCACACTTATTGCCTGCATGATTATAGTATAGTTCGGTGTGTGTTTGTGTTTATGGGTGGTTGCACTTGTTGAGGTTTTCATTAGGTTTGACCTAATCTGAGGCCAACAGACCCTCCTGAGGCAGAGCTAGTAAGAAGTGGCTAGATCCCCGAGGAGGAACTAATAATCTGCCATAGTTTAGTTATGAAATGTACACACACACACACACACACACACACACACACACACAAACACAAACATACACACACGTGTTTATGATATTACAATTCTTTGTCAGCCCTGAAATAGCCCCTTAAAGAAATGAGGACCAGCTCATGACTTCACATTGCAGAAATGTTCTCACTGTGAAGATTTAAAACAAATTTGGTCTCACAAAGAGTGAAGCTCATTAACGCACACACACACACACACACACACACACACACACACACACACACACACACACACACACATTGTCTGGAAGCTTGAAAGTATCTCTCTGAGCAGTGCATGTGTGTAATGTTTTAGTGACACATATATCCAAGCTTACAAAACGTGATTATTCTCACAACTTGCCGTGTGCCCTACATTCCTTATGTCATATTAAGCAAGCATTGTATTTTTAAACCACTGCGTACAGTGTGAACATTAATAGACCTCCCAGAACACTAGACAGATGTATTGTACATTATCAGACCGTATCATGGTTGAATGGTAAACATAACAGTGACTGTATTTACTGAAAACATTTTATGTCATAATTAAAGCCAGATGGATACTGTGTTTTTTGAGGCCAGTAGTGATATGGATATTTGATAAAGATACATTGGCTGATTCTTTTTTTTTTTACATAAACACGTGACATGAACAATCTTGATATGGATCCTTTAAATTAGTATAGCACGACAATTGGAACAGTTGGAAAATAAACATGAACAGGTGAACAAGCTATGTAAAGGTTACACTGTTTCTATATGACCTCAAACTTAGTGTGACATTTCTGTACTTTACTGTTACTTTTTGTATGACATGAACACCAACACTAATATGCAATTAGCTAATATTGGCTGATGTATTGACCTGGCCTCAGTGCACAAGTATAAGCATTGCTTAGCAAAAGCAATGTGGTCAAACTATCTAAAAACCTCACCTAAGTGGATAAACAAACATATACACAAAAGAACATTGTCAACAAAAAGATGTTCTAAAATATATCAATTGCTGTAAAGAAGAAATATCAAAGTAATAGAGAAAGTGTCATAGTACTCCCTAAACAATCATTTGTCTGTACTAAATGTGTCAACATGTTCGACTGTTTGTTGGGAGCGCTTGTTTTCATTGCCCTCAGTATTTCCACTCAGCACACTGAATAAGGCGGGTATATGGTAATGATTCCTTTATTGGATTCCCTGTGAGATTCTAATCCTCTGAATTGATAGACAAATGAATAGCATCCTGTCTGCGTTGCTCGTCTCTTGTTAAACATATCTGGAGGGCCTCCACTCAAGCGGCAGTGGGCATTGTCCACGTCTATCAAACACCCATTAGGCCAGGCGCCAGTGTCTTGTCAACTTTTGACATTACTCGCACCACATTCAGTCAGAGAATCGATGCTGAGTGACGCGTTGAAAGACGGCTCATCTCCTTCTGGTCCATGAGAGACGTTTTTGTTGATCTCTCAATTGCGCCCCTATTGTGGATGCACTTTTACCTTATTCTCTCATACATTCACTTCTTTGCTTTCTCCTCACTCTTTTTGTTGTGGGTAGCCATTAGCCATATGGTGGCAAATAGGCAAAACAATGTGTGCAACAAAACAGAGGCTCAGGAGGGAAGCGCTTGAATTTGAAAGGGTGTAACTCTGTGAACATGTCGCGGACGAGGCGATGGAGGAGGGCTTTGGCTCGACTGGGCTCTTGGTGTGACACGGCAGAGGGGGGAGGAGGGGGGGGCATTGGCAATGTCAGGGTGTAGAGACGGACGAGGATTTGGAAGAGTCAAGTGCCGCTGAAAGGGAAGTTGTTGGTGGTCTGCAGAGTTGCAGCAGCTGCCTCTGAAAACAAACGGAAGAAATAAGAGAGACAGAGAGAAAGAAGGGGAGGGGGAGTCCGGTGGAAGGCATGCGGGCTCCTCACTTGTGGGCTCCTCACTTTTTTTTATGTCTCCTTGCTTTAATCTGTTGGGAGAAAGAGTGAGGGAGAGAGAGCTTGGCCGTAGCCCATGGGTGCTCAAGACCTCCCCCCACTTTACTCCGGCCAGCTTAACTAGAAGTTCAACACCCCCCTGTCCCCTCCACCGCCGCCGCCACCATCGGTCCTCCTCTCCCGCTTACTTGCTCTGTATTCAGCCTAGGTGCTGGAGTGACAACGAGCCATTCATTGTGGAGGTAGAGGGAAAAGACTGTGGATCTCTCCTGTGTTTTTTTTTTTTTTTCGGGTGGTGGGAGTTGGGAAAAGGGGGGAGGTGGACGGCAGAGGCAAAGGAGGGAGGGCACATATTCCT
>JAPMOB010240333.1:0-13206 GCA_029875015.1 Lepomis gibbosus | reverse complement strand
GCCAGGTGATATTGAGCTTCGCCACGGCTCTAGTCACCACCTCCAGCAGCTCGTCATAGTCGGGCGCAGCCTGATGACGCCGCCCCGACACCCGGAGTCATCTTCCATTACGCTGAGAACATCTATCTCCTCAGAGTCAGAATGCTGCAGCGTCTCTGGATCCAAACCACGAGCGGGAGAATCCGTAAAACGGGCTCCCGAACGAGGCAAGGACACATCTGAGCCAGCGGACGAGGGTCGGGAAAAGGCCTCAGCCGTCCCGAAATCCTCCGACAAATCACGCTGTGACCCCCATGAATGCCGCTTACGGGCTGCCTCAGCGGCCGCTGGGCCAGATCCGCGGGGAGAACACATCTAGCCATTCTCGGAGAAGAGACCCATGCGGGACCTTAGTACCCACATGGAAAGGGCTTCGCAATGGCCGCAGGCAGCCCCCTCAAGAGCTGCCCGGGCGTGCTCCATCCCCAAACACGAGACACACATCTCATGTGAATCTCCCTTCGTGATGAACCGGGGACAAGGATAAACACACCTCTTGTAGTTCTGCTGTGTTCCGGACATGCTGGAAGACTTCTTCATACTCGGGTAAGAGAACTGCTTGGATTGAGCTTCTTCTCACAACCTTCGATCCATCGCTATTGTAATCAACGCTAAATCCAAAATGCTCCCACACAGGTCACTTAAAAGACGACGGTGCATCCTCATACGTTAACTTTTCGCCTCCACACGCCATCTCCTCCGCACATATTCTTGCGTTTCATTAATCATCGGTATCATTACCCTCTCTCCAGTTTTTTCCAGTTGTGTTTTGTGCTAACTAGCACGTATGTTAGCAAGTTAACACGCTAAACTGAAATAAAAATATGCTGATGGTAGCATTAGGCTCAAAGCATCGCTGTACGTAAGCCTCTCATAGCAGCTAGCGTGGCTGTACTCTTTGTCTGGTTTTCCTCCACCTTCACTTTTCTCTTTCCTCATGATCTGTCAGATCCTCAGTGGTTAAAGTGGGCATTGATGACCTGCTTGATGTCACCGTCTCAGTGGGGAACATGGAGGAAAACTCCTATAACAGCCGGGTCGTTCTCTCATACCCATTTGGACTCTCGTTTAGAAAGTTTACAAGCCTCCAGGTAAGGCTCCAGGGTCAAGTCTGGTTCAATTCAACTAAAGTCAGCTGCTCTCTCGGGTCAGAGCCATTCCAGTTAATTTTTCTTTTTCTTTTTTTTTTTTAAATAAAGGGAAGAATTGAATGCAACTCCTTAGACAGTGAAGACGAATTATCGAGAGGAAGGACAGACTGCACTGTTGACAAGCCTATTTTCAAGAGCAAAACAAAGGTTTGTTCTTCATGCAGAAGGCTCTATTCTCAGTTAGGCAAAAAGAGGAGGCTATCTGATCTCTTCATGTCATTTTAGGCTTTATTCATCGTCTCCTATGGGATCCAAACCAACAGCCAACTTGGCAATAGGATTTTTTTCACTGCAAATGCTTCCAGGTACTTGTACAACTGCTTGCCTATAAGCACAACAATATTCATGTGTCTATGTGTGCAATCTGTCTTTACATTCCTTTGTGTTGCTGTGCCAACTTAAATTTTCCCCATGGAGGATTATTAATGGAACATCTGATCCCAACTTATAGTCTTATAACCATTTGTACAAATAATTTCACCTCTCTTTCAGTGGGAATCAGGAGCACTCCAGCTCAAGCGAACTCTACAGAAAGAAAGATATTAATGTGAAATACGGCATTTTTGGGACCATTCAAAGGTTTGTGTTGTTGTATGTTAAATAAAAATTATAATAATGCTTTCATGTTCACATGTTGTTACCTAACATGTCAACATGTTTTAGTTCCCTCAGCTACACCAATTTCTCTTTCGGAAAGAATAATTTGCAGAAACCAGTCCAACAAACAATTGTGGTAAAATATCTTATATTATAATATTAGTAACCATTTTAAAATTAGTTTACTTAGTTTAGACTTCATTTTAATGTTCACCTATTCTGTTTAATAACTGCCAACCTTTTCTTTTCCACCTTTCTCTTAGGTTACAAATGATTTAAGAGCACTGAATTTAACTGTGGTGATCAGGGTGCCGGTAAAGCTCGGTGATAAAGACATCTGGGTGGATTCGAGCAGTTTGCAGGTAACATGGAATCTCATAGTTACTGAAGACAAAAATGCCCCAACTGTAGCTGGTTTTATGCATCTGCAGCCTCATGGATGGATGGATGGATGGATGTAGTAATGTGAGGATCACATCTTGTTTTCTGCTAAACTGACATGAATCGGCTCTATTTCAGATTCCAGATTGCCATAATGTCAAAGACGAAGAACCTACAGTGAGAGAATTTGTTGCTCAGATACAGAAAAATAAGTTGGTGGTAAGTACACCTCTACCATCTCTGAGTTAGAATCTTGTCTAATTATAGAATTAGAAATGTACGTTTGTTATATGCATACAAAAGAAATGATAACATTACACATAGCTGCAAATTTGCCATTTTGAATGAAAACTATGGCACCCGTGTGATTCACACAAATCTAAAGAAAATGGCAAACAAATTGTGCTTTAGGGTGGGTTCCTGGGAGATGAATACCTAGTGCTATATAATAATCTTTATAGTGTGTGGCCGCTACCTCCTGAGTGGCAGGGAGCACAAAGATCAGTCTCAGGGTGCTGAGGTAGAGGGGCTACGCACATACTCATAGATCTGTAGTTACATCCAGGTAACTAAACCCTCCACCGGAGTTCACAGGCCTAACTACAGCTTTCTCTGCTTTCTGCCTTCTTTTAATCGTTCACCAACAGGACTGCTATGTAGCCAGTTGCAGAGTGTTCATGTGCACTAGATTCATGGGAAGACTGGAGAGTAAAAACTACAAAATCTCTGCCAACCTTAGTTCTGGATGGATAGAGCAGGTATGTACATGTATAATATTTAACAAATCAATATTTGTGTTTTCATTTGGAAGCATTTTGATTGCAACTGGTTCTGGCTATGTAGTAGTAAAATATCTTAATTAAATCTTCAGAAATAATTATTTTCAAATCAATAGGCTCATCCCACTCCCCATTTTTTCCTCCAACAGATTGGACTTAAATCTGAAAAATTCCTCTTGACCAGCACAGCCACTCTGGACTACGACAGAAACCAGTACATCTTCTTTTCAACAGGGTCTAATAACGACCCTCCTATTCGCAAGGTGATTACATATTGTTTTGACTTATTTGGGCCCGATTTACTAACATCCCGAATAAAAAGAGTACTAAATTGCGTATACATTCTAAAATATGTGCAATTTTAGTTCCTGTTATGGGTGATTTACTAAGAATTATTGCGTAGATGTCAACAGGAGCAAACACAATGGAGGTAGGAGTATTTAAATGAGGGTTTTGCGTGTTTTAATGCTTTACGCCATGGAGAGTCGGGATGCAAAGCAGCTACTGCGTAAAAACCTTGGTTTGTTTCGTTCAGTGCGTCCCGAGTATGTGGAAATCGTATGCACCTGCCCATCCTGCCTGAGATTACACTAAATAGTATTTGGGACAGCACACCTGAAAAAACTGCTTTGGGAAACGCCAGCAGAAATAGCTACAGTATGCTGGAATGACCAAGACATGAGGAAATGCCAGCAGATCGTGCTTCATCCATGCCAGAGGGAACAATCACCGACCGTCCGCACCTTGCCCGGTCGCTCTGTGATCTCCTGGCCCTGGCCCCGAGATGCACTACTGCAGCGGGTGCTCCCCCGCAGCGCCACACAACTTTGTAAATGCTTCCATCTCACGGAGAAAAGAAGTCAGGTCGAAATGACAACACAACAGTATTGCCAAAGCGAAAGGAAAATAAAATATATTCAAAATTCAATTCATATAGTTCATCGAATAAAGCAAAACATTATTTAGAATAATATTATCTAATATTTTTAATTTCTCTACGTTTTCTTTCATTAAGGCTGTGTCTCTTCTGGCAACAATAACAGAAGCCATCTTTTTTAGGCTTGGTTTAAGCTTGGTAGATCACATTGCATGTAGTAAATAAATGTATTTGCATGTTACACCCCAAATTGCATATTCATTAAAGCAAAGTACTAAATAATCAGCAGGGGCTATCTTGCCCTTTTGAAAGACGTCACTCTGCGTGCACGCTGTTAGTGGTTCAGCTTACGTGGTACCTTGCTGGTGGTATCAAGTTTGCACATGTTTTTACTCACGCAAACCTTTAGTAAATCAGACCCTTTGTGTTTTAAAACAGCTTGATTTTGATCCACATTGTGTCATTTCATCTCTCAGATTGAGGCAGAGGTAGAAGTCTATCCTGAACCAGATTTCACCAAAGAAATTGTCGGAGGATCCCTGGGAGGGCTGGCTCTATTAGTTCTACTCAGCGCTGGCCTATATAAGGTGAGACACTATACTTACAGTGTGTCAGTTTATTACACGGCTCAATGGAGGCAATGAAGGGTTCTTTAAATATATTTATTATGCATCTTTTTTTATATAACTGTATTGTTTTGTACTCTTAGGCTGGATTTTTCAAGAGTAAATACAAGGAAATGATTGATGAAGCAGGAGACGCAGGAGACGCAGGAGATGCAGGAGTGGTTGGTGGAGAATAACAAACCTAAAATCAGTTGACTCCCAAAAAGACCAGCTGTTTTCAGATGTACTACATTCATAGGAATAGCCTTCTGATTTCAGCTGACCAAAACCAAAAAACGGTCCTAAAATCTAGAGTATGTACATTGTTATCTTTGATTAGCTTCTCAGAGTTGTACAGTTTTATAGGTGAGACACCAGTCAAATAGCTCCAAATTTAGTCATATCACAATGAAACTTTGCAAGCTCATAGTAAACATAAATTGAAGTTTTTTAAAATTACAATTTTCTATGTATTTTTTTTAATGCAATCAAAAAATCCATTTTCCTGCACAATGATAAGACTCAGATGAATTGTTTTGAGTTTTATTGTGATAATATACCTAATGGCCAGACATTTACAGAACAGCTTGTCAAAAGATTGTTTTTTCATGGATTTATTAAAAATATACCAGTCATATGTGTGACGGATCCTTTTCCCCCCCATGATTTTTGTGATGAAATGCCACATAAAATGAGAATGATAAAAGAAATTTTAAAAAACCTATGTAAATGTCTTGCTGTTAGATCTAAGAAACTGTGTGTAACATTATGATCATTTAACGGCCTGGTAAGGCGAGGAAAATGACTTGACAAAAATGAAATTTACACAATCGGAAATTGATGAACTTCAGATTGCGTAAATTATGTTATTATGTAAAATAGACAAAAAATAATGCTTTTATATATTCTTCAAGATTGCTTTGCACATTTTATGAAGGTATGCTAATAATATTTGCAAAATAACTTGAAATCTGAAAAAAAGGACAGACTAAAGCAAAATCTTTATTTTGGACTGTGGTGTCTTGCCTCAAACTGAAATGTGAAACATATAAAATCTCGTCTTTAGGAATATACAAACATGCACTTTGAATTCATTCAATTTAAAAGCTTGTCTGTGTCTAACACGCACTAAGTCAATGTTTCCTGTAACAGAGGTTTCCAACCTGGGGCTCAGGACCCTAAAAATGGATCACAAAATGAAATGGAGGGGTCACAAGGTTTCCTGACTAGAAAGTGAATACTGTCTAGTTGTGTCTCTTCAGGTCAGGCCCTTAAAAATTATTCAGTGATTCCCAGAGTACCAAAACATCGAAAATAAAACCCTAAGCTTTGTATTGTAGATACTTTAAGTTGTCATCAATAACCTGAATCACCCTGAATGTGATCCTGACCAACTGTGCACCAGACTAGTTATGCATAAGCTCAGGCTTTCATTTTCTGCGGCCCAATATATTTTAGATAAATGAGATGTATGCACTTTGAAATAATATCATGAAAAACAAAAACATTCACCATGTAGGTATTGTGGGTTTCTACCCAGAGTTTAGAACAAGCAAAGTTAACACTGTAATCAGTTCTATAGAGTATACATTTCACTTAAAATTTAGACTCTCAAATGAAATGGTGGAGGGTAAATGTAGTGTAGTGTAGTGTAATAGAGTAGCCCTGCATAGTGATTCCAGACACAGCCCAAGTGATCCAGACATGTAAATGGCAGTTTTCAAGAGGCAAATGATTGTATTTTTCTAATCTATTTTTTCTTCTAATTAGCCATTTGTTGGTTTACAATGAAATGTTGCATTTATATTTCTGCAAAGTGTGTGCGTTAATTTATAGAATTTCTTGTATGGTGAAAGAAATTAATTCACTGTGATCAGTTGGTTTCTGATTTTCATATTGTACTGTGAAACTGCTGAAATACAATGTGGTAGCTTAAGAACTGCTCACTTGCTAAAAATAACTTAATATAACTCTTACTGACTGAATTGCTTTGTTTGGGAATACATTATAAAATGTGTAATACTGATGCAAGTACGGTATATATGTAAAAAGACATTCCACTTGCCTTAACAATTTAAATAGCTTTAACTTCATACAATCATCATTTTCATATAGAAAGACAACAGCTGTCTGATGGAATACAAAATAAATCCAAACAAAAACGTTGTCCTTCATTTAATTAAATTTACAACACATGTTGAAAAACCCATTTCCCTGTAAAATTCATTTGTACCCTATTTGTTGCTGTTATAAAAATATAAACTTTATTGGAAGTGACTCATGATTTAATATTTTTACCAGTTTTGACATCTTGAGAAAAAAATCAGTCAAATAGGCTGTGTAATAATGAACTACTTCAATAACCAACAGTGATAATAGACCCAGCATCATGACAACAGGAACTTCGCACAGTCTAAATGGAGCTCTTGATGCATAACAACTACAACTGAGGCTGACCTTCACTTCTTTTGTGGTCCCATCAAAGGTGTGAAAAACAAGTGCAAACCCACTGAAAGACTATTTTAAATGCAGTTGTTTGCTGGGTTAAAATGTTTCTACCCTTGTTCTCCCATATAATGATAGTACATAAAAAAGACAATGTGCAGTCCATTTTATTTAAAACTTGTACAAATTTCACTAAGTAGTAGAGCGCTGCCTACTGAATTGACATGATATGCATATGTTGAGGTTGTTGATTTAAACGAGAGACACACAAGTTCAAATAACCAACAGCTTAATATTATTACAAGATTAGGTATACCTTTTGTTATTTATAAATAATGATGACCTAAGTATTCAAAAATGGTCTCCATTACATTAAACTGGCAGCAGGACTGTGTTGCTAAGTACAACAAAAAGGCACCCATCTGAGTTTTAATGCTTATTCACTTCCTGCAATGATTGCATGGTCAACTGTAGAAGAGAGGTGTGCCGTTTGATTGTTTTAGTATGCGTGTTGCTGGCATGCGGTTTCCTTGTCACTAAAAAATAAACTAAAACCATAAACGTTCAATATTTTGAACTTAAGGTCAGATAAGTCAATCCATTTATGTTAACAACATAACAAATAAAACAACTCTCCAACAATAAACTCTAACTAAAGCAAGTATTCACATACAACCATGTTGACATGCCATGCTGGCAGGGTCTAAAACCATGCACCTCGCTGTGCACTAGACATGATTCAGATATCACCCGTCTTAAGTAGACTTGTGGCAGTACACAGCGTCAAACAGAATGGCTACAACAAGCTGATTGAAGCCAGGTGTTGGAGATGAGCCAGATGCCAGGAGAGGTAAGCCGTGCCCACAACACACATACACACGAGGAAAGGACAGGGGAAAACACAGGAAGAAGACAGGGGAAAGCTAGAGTGACATGTAGTTGGATTCTTTGAGTCTTTCAGTCTTGTTAAGACACTAAATAAGATTTTGTCTCACACTTTTTGTCCGAAATAAAGAATTGACTAAGTTTGGGTCCTATACACCTTATGAGGAACTGTGGTGATATGTCTACACTGCAGGGTTGATCATGTCTCACTTGAGGAAGTGATAAGAGAGACATGAGGCGTCAAGGGTAGACCATTGTGGTTTAGAAGTGAGTTTGCGGAAAACAAATTACCAAAACTTTTCTTACATTTTGCTGAATTAGACTTTTACTGTACCTCTCTTGATCTCACATGTTGCAGTCTATTCCTAATACTGATGTCACAAAACAATCTGGAACCACTTGCAATGGATGATTAAATTAAACTTAGAGATTCGCACATTCACACAGCAAATAAAGGAAGTTTAGGATATCGCTTGTTACTTTATTTTGAGTGCTTGAAAATGTGTTAAAGTTCACAGTTTCACACCCAACCACTGTCTTTCTTTAGTCACCCATTGTCTCTGGTCATCACTTGTAAACAGAAGCAGTTTTGTCATGGTGACCTGACAGAATAATGTATATTTTAATACTGGATTATAATTATTGATGTATTCATATTTACATCACTTATGTTGCAGCTGGTAAAGGTGGGGATAATTTGAATTACTTTATATATTGCGCATACTAACCACATACATTATGATCTATTTGTTGATTACATTTTGTATTATTAATCTGAAGTATAAAGTATCAGAAAAGGGTAATACTCAAATACAAGTACCTTAAAATTGTGTTTAAGTCTCAGTAGGCCTACTTAGTTACTTCCCTTCACTGAATATAAGTCACTTGTTACTAAGAATCAACATGATTTTGTGGAAAACCACCTAATGGGGAAGTGAACAGTGTGAAACAGTTAGAAAAAGAGTCATTCAAAAGGTTGGGATCAGAAATAGAATATATTTGTCATTGTAACAATACAACAAAGTTGACTAACAATGAAAAAAATTGTTAAAATTTGACATAGATGTCAGTTTGGTTATGTTGTGGTAAAGTCTTTGTGTGTGTGTCTGCCATCTGTGCTCACCGGTATGAAGGAGACACACTTGGACTGCTGAAATATTTATTTTAGGTAACTACGGGCATTTTTGACATGCGCAGCTGTTAATTCACTGCATATATCAAAAAAATGTTATTCAGAACTCGACATGGCCATTTAACATATTATATTAATAATATAGTAGCAGAGTGGTGCAAGTGTAAGTAGGAGTCACATTTTCCAGTTAAGAAATACACCTTTATAGAGAAGTGACAATCTTGTTGTGTTTCATTTCTCTTTACCAAGGTCAAATCGTTGTTTTTTATTTAACAAGGCGGTGTTTCAAGCACATATCAGTAAACTGTTAATCTTTGTACACAGTTTTCAGTCAATTCTCAGGAAATGCAGATAAAATACTAGTATGGACAAGTGGACAGTGTGGTTCATTAACAGCTTCTTTAATGACTTTCACAGTAGACCATAGCAGAGTTAGTTTGTGTGACTGCAACTATACTGATGATGAACTGAAACTTGTGTAAGATCTTATGGCAGCATGAACTAAAGAAGTGCAAATGATTCACATCACACAAGATTTAATGAATTGTCATGAAACAAAATAAAGATGAATGAATACCACTAAGTGACATAATCAGGGAGATTTTCAGTGTCATTGTGTGCCCTGTGCTTACTTTCGAGGGAAGCTGCATTCAACAGGCAGCATTGCTGGAGGATTTAAGAGACACTATCAGCTGTAGTGGCACGCTTTGGCATGAGTCTAAATAGTACAGCTCACAAAAACTTAAAGAGTGAGCTTGTGATTTTGAGAGTTACAAGCTAGTTACATGAGGTACCTTTATCTTACATTAGAGGCCTTACTATTCCTTGAGGTTATGTATAGCATTTGGTCATAATGTTGAGAAAATAAGAGTTTTACAAGACTGTGTTTTCTTTGCTTTTTCAATCATAGATGAAATGTGAATATTTGAGTTTCTGTGTGTCCTGGA
The DNA here is from genome assembly GCA_029875015.1 of Lepomis gibbosus. Lineage (NCBI taxonomy): Eukaryota > Metazoa > Chordata > Actinopteri > Centrarchiformes > Centrarchidae > Lepomis > Lepomis gibbosus. Next base: position 3,368 of record JAPMOB010240333.1, on the reverse strand, counting down.
AATAAAACTTAATTTAACCTGTGTCATGTTCATTTAATAAATGATAACCCTGGGGATTCAGCTCCATCTACTGGTTAGACTGAGTAACTACATGATTATGTGCTGCTTTAACATCTAGTGATTTTAGTGTTTATCCACTTTAAAGGATTTTTGTTGTCTTCACTAGCCAGGCTTAAATCTCGAGATAAGAGATAGAATTCAAAATGCGTAATCAGCATAAAAAATGCACATTGATATACAAAAACAACTGCTGCATGATGGCACTTCTGCTTTAAAAATAATGTTTTAGATCTTCATTACATCCAGTTCTGGTTCTCTTAAAAGTCTTAACAGTTTTAAACAATGCAGAAATTCTGTGGGATTGAATTTGCTGTTCAGATCCAGTGCGACTTTGTCTCAACAGGGAAAAAAAGGTGTTGAATTTCACGAGTGACAATTTCTATCCGACCTTTTCCTTCATTCCTTCAACTGCTCTCCTTCGTTTCAAGTTGGTGAAGAGCAACGCAAAATTGATAATATATGTTGACACGCACACCATGCAGAAGTCCCCCAGAACAAAGGCAAGAATAGATGCAAGATAGAGTGAGCCGGCCACAGACACCCAGGAGGAGAAGACCAAAAACATGGCTGCTTTTCTGGACAGAGACAGTCCTGCAATAAACACACAAACACAGAGGAGTTCGGTCCAGCAATAAAACATACATAAGCAATATATATCATTATTTCAACTAAAAGAGTATGCAATATTGAATTTAGCTTAAATGCAGGCCCAGCCGTGGTTCACTGATATGCTGGATAGCAAACAGTGTCTATCTTGTCTGAAACCCCTCAGCCCTGCGCTGTAATTTCCAGTAGACAATGACAGACTAACCAAGGCCCATCTGCAGAGTGTAAAATATGATGCCAAGCACACTGTTGGGCTGGTTCAGAGGGCTATCTTTGGCAACAACGAACTGGACCAAGCCAAAACCACGTCCCCATCTGTCAAAAAAGAAAAGGGAAACAGAACAACACATTGTTGAATTTTCACATCTTGAATTATTATACCCCACATTTAGCATATAGCCTAACTCATAAAAAATGTTCCATAACGCAGATAATATATCAATTTCAAAAGACGATTATCCATTTAGTGTTCTCATAATGTAAAATAGTAGGCGGCAGTAAAGCACTTCCAGAGGATTTTACACGTGGCAATGAAGGGAGGGGGGTCGGACCTGCCGTGATATAATCAGATTTTACAGACAAAACTGTTGGAACTGATACAATGGTCACTAAAGTACAAATCGAGCTTTTGCAACTCTGCACAACAGAGCATGAGGTGAACAAACAGGAGGAATAAAATCATTACGTTACCTGGAGGTAAAAACTTTTGAGCAGCTCACAGACTCCCCGAGGTCGCACATCGCTCTGTAATCTGGGTTTCTCTCTCGGGACAGCTCGACGTGGAGCGCATAAACAGACAAAAACAAGCCAAAAACGCATAGAAATATACGCGCTTTTCTCTCCCATTTCGGCAGCGCCATGTTTATTTACATTTAGCTGACACTTACTGAAATGACTCCAGCAGATTAAACGAAGAGGGAGGAAATTACTTCTGTCGGCTTGCTTCGGTTTCCTTTCAAACTTAACAAAATAAAACTCTGTCCTCCTGGTCAACGCGACGTGTTAAAAGTCCGATTTCCACTTTTGATTGGTCTGGTGGGGTTTTGTCACTGCCTTTCATTGGACAGTAGTGTACCGTTGTTGGACCAGCCAGAGGGGTGTTTTCTGTGTAATTACGGTGGACTTCAGTCTGTTTGGCCTCAAGGGAGGAATGTTAGAAACTCAGTGTTCATGCTGTAGGCTACCACTGCAACTGTTTTCTGTCAAGTGTGTGCTGCTCTGTAGCCTACATAACTATTGTTCAGTCACACACATTATTCCTGATGTATGCGTAAAGTGGTGAACAGTGAAGTACCTACATTTAAGTAGGCCTGTACTTTACTTGAGTATTTTCTTTTCATACCACTAATCTCTAACTCCACTACATCTCAGAGGGAAATATTGTACTTTTCATTTCACTACATTAATTAAATGTATTGGTTACAAGCTTACATTTACATTTAGCCAAAGCGACCTACAATTGCTCAATACTTATGTCAGAGGTCACAAGCCTCTGGAGCACATAGGGGCTAAGTGTCTTGCTCAGGGACACTGGTGGATGTGTCACAGTGGGGGATTGAGCCTGGGTCTCTCACACCATAGGTGTGTGTCTTATCCACTATCCACTTTTTTTTTACAAGTCAAACAATTAATGGAGAAAATAATCAGCAGATTAATCAATGATGAAAATACTCAGTTACAGTCTGGTACAAAAAAGCTCAAAATGAGCTCCACCTCACCTATTACAACATTAAAATCCTGCTTTTACATCAGTGCATGAGTAATAATAATCTAAAGGAGACATTTTTCTGTCTGCATTGAGTACTTTTGAATACTTTAAGTAGATTTTCCTGATTATACTCAGATACTATTACTATTATTTATTTAACATTTTCAATAAAGTATTTTTACTTGCAAAAGAGTATTTTTATAGCGTCATATTGGTACTTTTACTTACCTTAAGTAAATTTTCTGAATACTTCGTCCTCCACTGCTAACGTATAATCAGGGGTGGAAGAAGTACTCAGATTTACTGATGTAAACCACAGTGTAAAAATTTTACATTACAAGTAAAAGGTCTGCATTCAAAATGTTACTTAAGTTAAAGTATTTTCAGCAAAATGTACATACAGTAACAAAAGTAGGTTACTCATACCACACTATTGGATAATTTTTTACATGATTTTAATGTTGCAGTTGGTCATGATACAGCTAATTTAACAAGATTATAGTTGTTTGTTATTATTGGGCAAGGCTAGAGTACAAACCAGGGTAACAAGGACAACTGCTTCCAGGTTTGCCATTTGTGAATTAGAGGTATTTAATTTGATAAATTTAATTTGTTTCATGAATCTGCAACATCAGCGTACAATATCAACTAAGATGGGTTCTTCTTTGTTACCCAAAATGGTTGGCTGGTCTTGTTGAAGTTATGTCAAATTTTAGTTTATTCTGTGCTCACATGATGCATATTCCTAAATAAAATGAGAATTTAATCAAACTGAAATCCAGTCATTAGGCATTTAACCTATAATCATACAAGATAATCACATATTTTGGACTTAAAATAATTAAAGCTGTCAAATTACAGTTTTTCTCCATTGGTTTGGCTCATTTCTTGAAACAGAAATTACATTCCCAAAACATGGACAAACTTCCAAACCACTTGGCAATTGTTCACAACAGAATTGAATTTCTCATTCATTTCATCAAATTGCAAATGT
>JAPMOB010240327.1:0-13097 GCA_029875015.1 Lepomis gibbosus | reverse complement strand
GCCTAATGTAAACAAAAGAGCTCTCAGAAGACCTAAGTTTACAGTTTTTATAACTATGTCTCCTTTTTTCAAAACTACAATTCCCTAAGCTGCACACATAAAATGCAAAATGAATCATATCTCATCCTCAAAATAAAACACTGCAATTGAAATACCATAAACACATCTCAAAATGAATCAGATGGCAAACACTTTTTTTCATAATAGTAAATTTTTGGAAATTGCTAATTCTGTTATTCTAAATCTTAAGCTCTACTACTTAAGCTAATCTGCTACTATGATTTTAAGATGTGCTGAAAAGTACAAAACACCAATCCACCAATGCTGAAACAGCAAATATTTATTTGGAAAAACATTACTGTTCTAACAGTAGCACAGTGTTGTTTATAGTATAGAAAACAAAACAATAAAGACATGTAAACCAAAAGCATAGTTTTTAGAATAAAGAACACATGATGAATAAGTGTGGCCCTGATCTAATCAGAGATGGCTCTCCTTCCTTCTCTTCTTTGCCCTCCTCCGTTCCTCCTTGAACTTGTCCTCGTTGTCGTCCCCTACCTAATCCTACTCTCCTTGCTCTCTGTCCATTGTTGGCATCCATCGTTCAAAACAGGTAATCTAACCTTTATCCTATTTATAGGCCTCTACTGAAGCAGTGACTGGTTAGTGATCAGTTAAGTTTGTCCATGCGATGTGTGGGTGTGTGACCTGGTGATTACTTGTGTTTGGAAAAGTAAAGCGAGTCACTTTAGACTTGTGATGCCACACTCTGTTAGATTTTTGCGTCTTAGGTAGAGAATTGTGTGTAGTATTTTGAAAAAAGTGCTTTATGTAATTGAAAACTGAGTGAAAGGCTAAGAAAAAGCTTACAGTTTTGAATAGTTGGTGTACATTTTAAATATTTGCATGTGATGTTTTTTGTGACATGTAGAGATATTGTGTATAAGCAGTTGTAAAAACACTTTACTCACATACTTTCTCCACTCTGTACTGTTATTGTTTACACAGAATCTTCAATAAAAACATGTAAACAGACAATTCTTTGTGTAGTTTAAGCAGACTGTGTTTGTCTATTCTTGTGACTTAGATGAAGATCAGATCACATTTTCTGACCAAATTATGCAGAAATCCAGGTAATTCCAAAGGGTTCACATAGTTTTTCCTGTGACTGTATGCCCTGTATTACAAGTGTGAACTTATTTGATGGCACCCTCTAATTCCGTTTTGGAGAAGATGACAGTAATGCTTTTTGCTACCAAAATATTGGTTGAAGATGTTTCCCCCAATTTTCTGTCTGAAAAAGAGAATGGTGTCTGTATTAGTTTTGTATATTCACTAATTTTTTTTCATGTTTCATTTGTGTAATAATTCATATATTTGTAAATGCACTGATGATTTGTGCATACTGTACTCCACTCTCATTAAAAATGTTTGAAAAAACAAAATAAAGACAGATATAGAGTCAAATCAGATACAAAAAGGACAGAAAACAAGAGAATGAAACAAACTTTAGAAAACCACAGAAATAAATCCACCAGCTTTTAGCCAGATGAATGCCTCTGTTGTCTGCAACAGAGGCATTCAGAGATGAATTCTGTGAATGATAAACCTCAGCACGTTACTGTGTAAATAAACCTGTATTATTACATCACCATGTGGCACATATTCTTGTGTTTTACACAACTTAAATCCAAAAAGGAACATTACAGATTCATTTATTTGGAAGTTTCCTCTTTAAAAATCATTTTGCTAATCAGAGCATGTAAGTTGTTTGTTGGCTCCTGTGTGGTCGTGATTCAGGCGTGGCCTCTTGTCCCGTTTACTGTTTTCAGGCCCTGAGTGGCAGCTTCTCCTCCAGAGGTCTGTCAGCCTAGGCAGAGGTCCAACACTCTGTGGACTGCATGGCCTTTGGTTTACACAAGCCATAGCCTCCAAACAAACAAGAGCGACAGAGGCGAGATTTGTGAAGTAATAAGTTGCATAACCTAGTGGAAAAAAAGTTTATGTAGTTTTTAAAAATTGTGACAATGACACGAAGTCTGAACAGATCTTTTTGTTTAGCTAAGGATTTTATATCCAATGACAATATGCAAAATGATGGTGTTATATAGGCCATATTATATATATGAGAACAAAACCAATTAAATGGCCTGAATTTGTCCTAGGAGACATACATAAAAACACACATGCACTGGCACAAGCTTTGCCATCCTGTTGAACATTGCTGTTGGCTATGAAACACATTTTGTCACTAATAGCAGCTTTAGCTTGAAGTCAGTACATGCTCCTAAAATGTGTGTAATCACCCTCAACTACATGAACACTGTCAGATGTACCCACCGTGTACTGGGAACAGCCAACGTCCCTGTGCAAATACTCTTATCTTGCCACTGTCCCTGATAGTTTGAATCTTATCTCTAAACACAGCCAGTGGTGAATGTGTAACACATTTACTCTGAAGTATGGAAACGTGTTTGGATGTCTGTGTGTTAACATTATGTATCTGTTCTGTCTCACACAGCTGCTGCCACAGTGCAACAAAGGGCCTGTGTTTGCCACTGTTATTATTGGGTAATATTTAATTTTCCATTCTGTTTGACCGCATGTGTGTGTGTGTGTGTTTAAAGGGAAGCATATGTTCATCCATCCATCCATCCATCGTCAACCTCTTTTCCTGGGGGGTGGGGGGTTCGCCAGTCCATCGCAGGGGGAAGCATGACTGCAAAATGAAATATAAAGACACAGAGAGAGAGTATGTCATGCCTCTCTTTTTATCATGAAGATATAACCGTGGTACAGAGGTAGTGGTAAAGTAGAGCCATGTCTTTTAAAAATGTAAATTAAAATCTATTTTAATGCCATATTCACCATGTTAGTTATCTGCTGGTCCTCTGAGGTCTGTATCTGCCACAGCCTTATGTTGCCTTGAGACTGATCGCTATGACACATTAAATAATTCATGAAAACTCACAAAGTCCTCCGGAAATAAGGGGTTGTTAGTAACCTTAGAGGTAGTTAGTCTACAAAGAAAAACATACATAAGTTGATTCATACATTTTGTTTTTATACTCAGTACATTTAAATTTGACTACTTTTAAGGCACTCAGAATTTTTTCCTATGCAGTATGGAGTAGGCAGCTTTTAGATCACCATTTAAATATAGGATCTGAATGCTTCTTCCAACATTCATACCCCGTCAGAGAGACTAATACTACATATTTTTTTACTTTTTATGTATGGTAGTTTGAATGAATATATATTTGTAATTTGTTAACCTTTGTTAACCACGTAACTGTGAATTTACTTTTTATTTTATGTACTGCAACACTCCATAAAATATCTATCTATCTATCTATCTATCTATCTATCTATCTATCTATCTATCTATCTATCTATCTATCTATCTATCTATCTATNNNNATCTATCTATCTATCTATCTATCTATCTATCTATCTATCTATCTATCTATCTATCTATCTATCTATCTATCTATCTATGAGGTATCTACTGAGGTAAAACTACAAGTAAAAATATTTGCTTTGGAAAAAAAGGCCCCTATGACATATATTATACATTCATTACATGACATAATGCATTCTTTGGGATGGTGATGCATTATTGTGTAAGCACTACGTGGAACTACTTTATACAGTTAATCAGGTGGTTCCCAACCCAGAAGTCGGGCCCCCCTCCAAAGAGTCACAAGATGAATCTGAGGGTCATGAGATGATCAGTGGGAGAAGAAAGAAGACAAAAGTTCTGATACATAAATTGATATCAATTTAAAAAAAGCTTTTCTGCGATCTTTCCTTTTTAGTGAAATATTGGACCATTTTACAATTTTGGTCTCTGAGCGGTTGTTTAAATGAAACCAGCTTAACAAGGTGCCCCGACTGCTACTGTTGAATGGAGTCACAAGCCATGTTGAGAACAGCTGGTTTAATCTTTAACAATGTGTTAAACTTTATGCTTATCGTGTGCATTTTATGTGCAATTTTAATCTAAAAAGTGATTATTACTGATTATTATAACTCCTGCATTAATGTAGTTGGTGTAGGTTGAACTATTTTGTATCCAACTGCAACTAATTATTACTGACTAGTTTCATTATGAATTATTCTGCTGAATATTTTCCCCATATTTCAATTGTAAAAATGTATGTGAGAAATGTTGTAACAATTGCCCAGAGCCCAAAGTGACAGATGCACAATTACAGTCAGTCCAAACCTCAAATTGGTCAAAATACATTAATATAATCAAAAGGAAAAGCAGCAAATCTTCACATTTGTGAAGCTGGAACCATTAAATGTTTGTACATTAACAATTACTTAATCAATTACCAAAATAGTTGCCAATTACTTTTCTGTCAGTTAAGTAATGAACAACATGTACTTGTATACACTGTTAAGTATTTTAATTTACAACAAAACATCATTTTTTAAAACCTCTGAGATGTAGTGGAATAGAAGCAGAAACTCACATTAAAAGAAAATTTTCGAGTAAAGTTACTGTCCACACACACACACACACACACACACACACACACACACAAATGAAATAAACTTTCATCTTTGAAGCGTGAAATAACACAATTTCACTTTACTGAAAGTACTAAATTATGTAACAAGGATGAATCAGAAATGCAGAAATTTGATTCAATATCCTTGATTTTCTTTTATAATTACTGCATATAGTAATAAAAAAAACTTGAAACAAAAACGTATTCCTAAAATTCAGTTTTTCTCAATTGTTCACACAGTAACACTGTTATTGAAACAATGTCCTGTAAACCTGTAAATGTACCAACCCCCTAAACCACCCTGGTGAAAACACTACACTGTAGTTCACTACGCATGTAAATAATAATGATAAAATCTAGCCTACTTATGCAAAGTCTTTCTATATTTCAGTCTGGTTTCTGCAGAAATGCAGGACACTTGCCATCATTCTGTTTTGAATGTGTAGCCCATACAGTACAAATATATCAAGCAGGTAGTGAAGTAGTAATGAAAAAAGAGGTCATGGATTTAGGAGAAAGTGGTCATTGAATGCATGAAAAACGATTCACAGTTTGGTCCACAAACTCGTCTGTTTCGCTGACTGTGTGAACAGTTTTGGCCATGTGACTGCAGTTTTGACCAATGCAGGTTAACAACTGGATAAAACTGCTACACCACTATAGCTGCCAGTTGAAAATGAAAGCAAAATCAGGAGAAAGTGTTGTTTTGTGGGGAGGGGCTGCTGCGTGCTGGTGTGTTATCACCAGCCTGGGTAAGGGAAAGGGGAGGGGAGGAGAGGAGGGGTTACACAAACCCAGTCCCGCGGAACATCCTGCAAACGCATCTCGGAACAAAACTCTGTGCAGTTGCCCCTCTCTGCGAGCTGTGGCGCGCATCGCCTCGTGCCCCCGCCGGGATGGCTAGTTGTTTGACCTCCGGAGAAGTCCCGACACTTTAGAGAAAGTCGTCCACTTTGTTGTTGTGCAGCACACTCTTCAGCTCGCTGCCCCCGCTGGACTTATGTGTTCATGTCTGGGCTGGCGGCGGTGGGACATCCGGAATGGGGAATCCGTAGGAGGAGACGACGCTCGCTGGTGTGCTGTTGGTAAATAGAGCGCGAACGCACCAAAGCGCGCCGCGCGCACCCCCCTCACAAACTCGCACACCGAGACTGCGCACGAGATGGACTTCAAGAAGACAAAATTTGGAAGGTAATATTTTCTTTTCTTAGGAAAGTCTGACTGCTGATATCTGGCACCATGTTTTTTCATGTGTGGCAGACTGTGCGCATCCATGCGCACTGACGCTCTGGCACTGGGACAGTTGAAAGGGATGTTATAGATTAGTTTGTGTGTTTGTGTGTGTCAGAAAGAGAGGGACAGAGAGGGGACTGAGCTTGGAGTACCTAAACATAATGAAAAGCTCTATGAATTTCATTTTCGTTTTTAATATCAGAGTCACTGAATTTCTTATCTTCCCATCCATCTTTCTGCTGTCCAGGTTCATGCAGACGCACATGATACAGAAAACTATAGCTAACATAGCTGTAGTTTTCTGTATCATGTGCGTCTGCATTTCACTGCACATGGCATCACATCACCTCGGCCTACGCACTTTAAAGACTAGCCTGTATCACTTTGATTTCTGCTTGGGTGCATTCATCAGTCAGTGTGCCTGTCTTACAGTGTATGTGTGTGTAAACCGGAGATGGCGATAATCGTGAGAACCGGAGTTTGAGTCCCAGTGGAGATGAACTTGATCTTTTCTGTAAAAGGAATGGCCCTGGAGTTACAGGGTGTTCACACACACACACACACACACACACACACACACACACACACACACACACAAACCTACCATGATCCAAAGGTTGTAGATGCAGTTGATCCTATTAATGTATGGAATGTACTGTAATGGGCTTTTTTTTTACTTAACACTGGTTTTGCGGAGTGAAAACACGCATACATATGAATGTCTCGAACCATATGACACACGTGCAGAGATGAAGAGAAGAAGTCTGCAGGAAGACGGAACCTTAACAGGAGAAAGAGAGAAAAGAGAAATAATACTGAGTTGATGAGGACAACAATGGTCTCTCTGATCAGACCCTGTGAATCCCTGTCCCTTCCATTCAGTTTGTTACACACACACACACACACGCACACACACACACACGCACACACACACACACACACACAGTTCTGTCATAACAGATTAGAGGACATCAGAGTGCCACATTCAGGTCCACTGATAGCCCTACAATACTGCAACAGAACAGTTGTCTTGTTGTTCCACGGTGGAACTGCAGGGGAAACAAAAGACAAAAGGAATGGCAGCAATACAATAATCTAATGCTACTAAATGTTTTATTTCTGTGGCTTACACCTTGAGAAAAACAGAGCATGTGGCTTGATGGTGAAAACATTTACTTTATTTATTGTTTTTTGCAGTAGGAATCATGCAGACGCTCACCATGTGAGCAGAACTTTAATAAAGATGAGTATGAGTCTATTAAAAGCAGAAAAGAGACTGAGGCAATGACTCCTACTCCTTAATGTTGAAGAAAAGACATACAGAAAGAGTGTGTGTGTGTGTGTTTGAGAAGGGTGTTCGTGTGTTACGAGTTAGAGATGCCTCTACTCCCAACCAGACCTACAACAGGAAAACATACAGACTTTGGTTATGAGAGTTCTGGTGGTGAGTGCACAACCACTCGAGCCTCAAGCTGAAATGTAAAGCAAGACGAATGTTACTTTTGTCCTCTTCCTGTCCACCAAACCACAGTACAGATGTTTCAAAAGATAAACTTGGTAACTGAGATAGCTTTCCTGCCTGTTTCTTAACAAGTTGTAATGTTCAGTTAAAGGAAATTGGCTCAGAATATGGTTCAGCACCATAAAGCAAAGTTTGTTCACTAGAAAATCTAGGGCTGCCTCTGACTAAAGATTTTCCTAGTCCTAGTATCATTCATGATATATTGTTATAATTTCAAATATGATATAAAGTGTATATTGTGATAATAGCAATATTCAATTTGATTTAATGACCAGTGTTGGGGAGAAACTAGTTACTTGTAATTTAGCTACGTAATCTTTTACAGTTACTCGGAAAAAAATGTGTATTTAGATTATAGTTACTCATGAAAATGAACAAGATTACATTGAAAATGGCTATATGTTGAATAATATTAATTTTCAACATATAGCCATTAATTTTGTTGCTTTGCATGTTTTTCGTGTGCACAGTGGGCCACTTCCAGCCACAGCCTTTTAGTAAAGTTGGATGCTCTTATGATGCTTTTGATTGTTGTCATGTTAGAATTTGCAGCCACCTGTCTGCCAGTTAAATCGCCTCTTCTCAAAAGCTGAAAATGGCTAATGGTTGAAAACATTCATTAGAAATCCTTCCGACACTGTTAATGATGACACACTGCAAAAACAAGCATACGAAAAGTAACTTTGCCTCCAGCAGCGACTTCAGTTCTGTGGAAGTGTTTTGGTTACAAATGATCAGATGGACAACAAACCACGGAAATATGAAAGACGTGCAAGAAGACTGTTACAACAAAAGGGGATTTGCAATATTGTCAAGAATATGATTATTACAGTAATACCCTGAAATATCATTATATTATTTTAGGGCCATATCGCCCACTCCTTGTCGTTAGTTCAAGCCGTCAACTTGTCGTTGCATGTTTAAGATATTAATTTAATTATTTTAATACAGATTTTTGGGGCATCAGAAAATGGTTTGAGTTCCAGAATGAATGTTCTAAGTAACATTGTTAACTGTGTTCTACACTACAGAGAGATATAAAACCTGAATAATGAGCCTTTAAAATATAAGTGCATGTATGCACACATGCAGCGGGCTGCTTGCTAAATGCTAATGACTGAACATTGTGTTAATTTATTCCAGCACAGTATAACATCACACAAGTCTCGTTGTTCAAAATGAATAAATAACTTCCAACTTCTCAAGAACAAATGCTAGCAGAGTTTACAACACAATGGATAAAGTGCAACGTTACTTACAAATTAACTCGCTACAGGCTCACTCCTCTCTCGTTTGACGCCTCTCCTGTCCCCCACCTGAACCCGCCATGTTTTAGCTGGAGCTGCTCTACATCACCCTGGTACTGTGTTCCCTGTTGTCAAACTGGCGTCTTTCTCAGGGGCCGTGTTCAGCTGGACCGTGTTTGCTGTGAGGCTGCTGAGGCTCTGTGTTACAAGAGGAAAAGTCTGTTGCAACAATCGCCTGATGCTTTCATCCTGGCCCTAATGACAAGGTGCAGCTCTTGAATATGTTTGAGGTTGTGGTCGTTTTTTCCTGCGAGTAACTGAAAACTCGGTCGACTACACTTCTCATCGATTTAGTCGACTATTCGGGGCGACCCGGATAAAATCAGATGTGTATCATGTTATTTGAATCTAGAAAGGATGTCTTTTATTGTTCCTTAATCTGACACTGTCATTTTTACTGCAGATATTGCAACTTGTTTATTACTTTCAATTGCTCACTATAGGAGTAAAGTTTGTGCCGCTTGAAATGTTTGAACTGGCCTGTCAGGTCCCTGTGTTATGCAGGACTTTTCCCTGTTACATTAGCAAGAAGCTTTGGTAATCCCGTGTTTAATAGACTTTTAGGTGAGGTTTGTCACACGTCGTACATCTCTTTGTCTGCTGCTTGTGACTCACGTTGTGCTGATTGCTCTCTTCACTGTGCAAAATTATTAGACCGTTACAACAAACAGCTATTGGATATGTGTGTGTGTGTGTGTGTGTGTGTGTGTGTGTGTGTGAATGTGTGTTGGGAATGAGGCGCGGTGCTGGTGTGTCTGCGTGTGATGATGAGCTGTCGGCCTAAATGTGTAATCAAATAACACAGCTGACCAACACGGACGCACCTGTGGCCCTGCACGTTGCATTCAAATCAGTGGGCCTGTGTGTGTGTTTGTTTGTGTGTGTGTGTGTGTGTGTGTGTGTTTGTGAGCATCTTGATGTATAAAATGTGGTTTCGTAACATGCCCAGATGTGTTTTTTCCCTGTAAGCTGGGATTGAGGGATTTACAGCTGATTAAATAGCCTACACAACACACACACACACACACTCACATGAAGTAACTTTCTCGGAAGTATATTTCACAATGACAAATACTGCATATGTAGTTAATGGTTAGTGTCAGTTGTATCCTGTTGTCATAGTAGAGACTGCAATATCTCTCGTGGCCACAGCAACGGCAACACTAAAATTCAAACAACGTGATGTGGATTAGAGACCTGTAAATCCTCCAAGAATGACCATTACACATATGCACGCACGCACACACACACACACACACAGGCCACTGACCTTCGTGGATTCAGCACATAGTAACTTATTAAACAATAAAGCAGTACCTTATTTTGCCTTTAGATCTACATTCATTGCCTGAACACACCCCTCTGTCTCTCCCCCCTTTTCTTCCTGCCATCCCCCCCCCCCCTCACCTCTCTCTCAGGTTCATGAACTGCAGGGTCCCAGACAGCAAGAGATACCAGCCCACTGAATATGAACATGCTGCAAACTGTGCCACACACGGGGTAAACCAAACAAATGGAAACACACGGACACACGCGTAGAGAAAACATACACTTTCACAGTAAAAACTATATTTATTTTTTGGGTTTATTCGCTCTGTCCCAGACTGTCCCTGCGCTTTCTGTGTTTAATGAGTTTGTCAGTTCAGAGAAGCCTCTGTAAAGATGGAGAGGATTGCGAGGAATGAGGCCGAATGGGGAAGATTTTTGGCTGTGCCATAGAGGCAGTGGGCTCTAATCTGTGATTCAGCCTGTAGCTTTCTCTAATCTGCTGTAATCCCTGCGCTCTTCCGCCTCCGACAGAGCAAGACAGACAGTGAATGAGACAGACCGGGAGAGACGGAACAAAACTGAGAGAAAACATGGCAATAATGACTGTAAAGCCTCAAATGGATAGCTGGGGTTTTCCCATAGTAAAATCTCCTCATGATACGTCCATTGATTCATTCACTCTGCCAGCTAAGGTGCAGTTTTACAGGGCAGTATATTCCGTTAACATCAAGTATTATCTTCACCTTTTGTTAGATACAGAATCAGTTAGCCCTGTCATGCATGTTTCATGATTCTTTTGATTACTCAAAATTGGTCTAAAATACAAATCCATTTACATTTACAAATTCTGTTTTATTTTTAAATGATTTAATTGACCACATATGTGGACACCATGAAACAAAGTAGTAAAATGCCACACACATGTTTTTTATGTCATGCTATGCTATTTATTTAAAATGAACAATAAAACACATATTTCAGGAACAAATAGAGGAAAAACTGGTAGTATTTATAACTGTACATGTGTTACACATCTGTTACATGTGTGTGGACACCCAGTAGCATATTGTTATTCTTGTTATCCAAAAGTTGCCTTTTATTGCTGTAAGATGCACTTTTGCATTGTTATGTATGTCCATATAGTTGTTAATGTCTGTTTTATTGTAATATAATACAATTCATCATATCTAGATTTAGAATAGATAAACTAGCAGGTTACAGAAATCAAACCTAATGCAATCTGACTCCACTGCTGTATGACCTCCACATACGTGGACAGTTGGTTTGTGGTGTATAATAACTACATTTTATTCTAAATTTTAATTTATAAAACATAAACCTGTTAATAATACTTTACTGCACATACTACATTTGTTTTACCTCGATTAACCTCCTTGAATAAACGTTTTTCACAGATATACTTGAGGCATTTAGCGCATGGCCATCGCAATCAGCCATCTTTGATGGATTGGAGATTTTGCTACTGTTGAACAGACCCAGGCTAGCTGGTTCCAGTCTGCTAAATTAAGCTAACCTGCTGCTAGCGATAGCTTCATATCTAGCAAACACACACAAGAGTGGTATCAAATTTCTCATCTAAATCTCGACAAACAGAAGAATAAAGGTGATGATACACGGAGCAGCTTTTAGAGCAACAGTGCTGGGCAATGTTGCCGTCAATGGTAATGAGTAAAGATTACTACCTTAATTCTCTTATTCTACCGCTCCCCCACCCGTCCCGCTGCTATCCATTGAAAACATAGTCAGACTTGGCACAAGCAAGATTGCCCAGCAACATTGCTCAAAAAGTTGCAGTGTGCATCATCAGCTTCAGTGTATGTCCTCAAAATGTTGACCCACCCCTTTAACAGCGGTTGCAACTGTTTCTCTTGGATCCAGAGAGAGACAGGAATGTTAACAATGGCACAAACCCTTTTTAGGACAAATGCAGAGTAGTTTTCCCACAAGAAGCTGTTAAAGAAAATGCCTGGTAACATTCATAGTATTTGCAAATACTAGGTTTGTACTAGTAGTAGTATTATTTTAAATTGGATCAGCAGAAGTTAAGCTGAAGCACATTATCAACAATATTACATGTATGCTTGAACAGGACAGAATTGATGCACTTTTAAGAAACATGTCCAAGAAGTCTCCTGTAAAATGCAGTGTGTGCATCATGAGAAAACTGTTTTTTTGTGTCTTTCTGATCTTATCCTCTAGTTGTGGATCCTCCCAAGTCTGGTGGGCGGGTCTGTGCTGTACTACCTGTCTGTGGACCAATGGCACTGTGTGGCTGCCTGGCTCTATGGGAGTGGTCTCACGGGCCTGTTCGTCACCTCAACACTCTTCCACACGGCTGCCTGGAAAATCAGCCACCTCCGGTGTGTGTGTGTGTATGTGTATACAGCAAAAAACACTGGTAGAGATTTGGCAGATGTCCATGTGTGTGTTTATGTGCTGCTCCGGTAGACATTTACATCACATTCTGCCTGACATACAGTTTGTTAATTATGACACAGCCAGGAGGCCAGAGATCAAACAACAGATGTGGTAATGAAAATATTTCACATCATCTTCAACTCACACTCTCTGAAAAGCATCCACTTATACATTCAAACACACTCTCACAAAGTAACAAACTCTGAATTTCCACATTCAGTTTGGACCACTTTCATGCCACGTCCTTCATAAATCACATAACGGAAATCCTTTACCATTAATAAAAAAAAGGTTAAGGACTTATTTCTGTGACAACAGCTCCAGATAATTTATTTTAAAACTTTACTTTGAAGAACTCTGTAAAGGTTCCTAAGGTTCTTAGGTGCTTAGTTCTGTTTTTTTGCAGGCTGAGTCCTGCATAGTTATTGGATTATCAATAGGTAATGTTTTTTCCCAAACTAGACAAAGGTTGTCATGATTTAGATATGAGCTCTCGTCTCTCCTTTTCTTTGTCTCCGTGCAGGAGGGTGGAGCAGCGTTTCCACATGTGTGACAGGATGGCAATCTACTTCTTCATAGCTGCCTCCTACTCTCCCTGGTGGGCGACGTGATTGCAGTCAACAAAGTAAAACATTAATAAGATCAAATACTGTAATGATGTATGTGTGATGTGCTTCCTCAGGTTGATGCTAAGGGACCTGGGGCCTTGGGCATGCCACATGCGCTGGCTGATCTGGGTCATGGCTTGTGTTGGATCCATGTATGTCTTCTTTTTCCATGAGAGGTAACACATAGTCCTTCTTTGTG
>JAPMOB010240317.1:0-12288 GCA_029875015.1 Lepomis gibbosus | reverse complement strand
CGCTAGACTTGATGCTAGTGTGATGGAAGCCAGCGAGGCTGTGCAGTGAGTAACCTTCACTCCCCCGATGCTTAGGAGACTCACTGGTGACCGACGCTATCGCCCGTGTGTTTTAGCCTCTTCGTCAGCGTGTCCGCCTCCCGCACCCAAGGCCGCCGGTTCGAGTCAGGACCGTGCAATATGTACCTGGGGGCAGCCGGTTACAATCGGTTACGATAGCCGCTTTTGGGAAAAAAAAAAGTCGCTAGAAGGATGATTTGTTTGTGTGTTATAATAGTCCAACCACTTGCTTTTCAACATGGGGGGAATTTTCGTGGATTTTTTCAGATTTTCTTTTCTCTCAGATTTTTTTTTACTCCCTCCCATCATGCCTACTCACGCCCCCCCGGGAGAGTGTCCGCGCCCCCCCAGGGGGGCGGGCCCCACCGGTTGAGAACCACTGATATAGAGTATAGGCTTGTATATAAAGTGTCCTCTCACTTTCTCTTGTAAATGATGTAAATGAAAATGCCAGAATGCAAAGTAAAAGTGTGAGTGGAGCGTCACAGGTAATTACACTGAGCTGTGGAGTGTAATTGAACCTGATCAAACCTGCGCACTCTGTGTGTGTATGTGTGTTAGCGCATGTGTATGGACTTTGACTGGAATAGAGGCCCAGTGTTCTTTGGTCCCAGCTTTAAATAAGGGGTCTTTATCTGGCTATGTGCAAAGCGCTGGTGTGGAAGCACTAAAGGGCCAAAGCGTTCCCTTCGTACAGACGTGGCTCATTCTGCTTGCTCCAGGTGTGGTGACCACTAACCAGCACGGCTTTTAACCGTCACGCCTGATTTGGAGCCTGAGGCTGTCCTGGCACTCTCACAAGCACACGCAATCCAGGTACACGGTGTCATACGCTCAGTCATGCACACACAAACATACATTTCTAATTTAAACTTAATTTCTCTCCAAGTGTTCATTAAGTTCCTCTACTTTTGGCCCTCAACAGTGAAAACGGGCATTCTGGGAGTTGGAGTACTTAGTTTGAGGTATAAGCTTCTCTATTGGCTCTGATGGACTCCAGAAGTAACACATTCCCCTTTCACGTTCTCCATCATTGTTGCCCCCCCTCCTCCTTTTGGAAGGTTTTGGTGACCTTGTGTGAAATGTGATCTGTAATTGTACACAATTTGTATGTGATGTAACTCAGGCAGTGACCTTGACAAGTTATTGACTTTGTGTTATTTATTTTCATGTGTACTTTGGCAATACCCTTCATTATTTATTTGTGGGTGATTTAAAAGGGTATCTCTTGAATTATTATCAAAACTTGCAACACTTAATCCTGATTGGCTGACATGACAATTCCAGCACCTCTAAATTTTGATATGGCAGCTGGTGGCAGCTTTCCCCAGTGCAAATGGATCAAGACTAATTTAAAGGATTTTAGTACATTTTAATGGATTGAACCATCAAAGTCAAATTTTTATGTGTTGAATATAATGTATATTTAAAGTTACATCTTTTAAGTTGGTTAGTGGTTTTGAAAATGGTTTTGAAGTTGGTTTATAAAATTAACTAATTCACAAATTTTAAGTTAGCCATTAAAATGCATGAAAAATTCAAATTATAACATTGTACATAGCAGAGCTAGTTTTACATATTTTGAGGCAAATGCACTGCAGGTCTGAAGTCAGTCAAGTCAAATCACAGTTTGCTCTCTCTCTGTCTGAACGCTGATCACCGAAAGAAGACACCATTTAAACCATTTTATTACTTTTACACAAGTTACTATACACACTGTGTTGCTGTGCAAGGCCTAACTGTTGTGGTATTATTTATTTTTTCCTAAATTTGATACTTGAATGTTGTCTTGAATGTTTGAAAGTTTTGTGCAGTCTTAATTCAAGTCAAAGTCAAGTCTCAAGTCTGTGTTTTTGTTATTTAGATACTAAAAGACCAGTCCAGAGTTCAAATCTTATGACTCAAGTTTGCAGCTCTTTTCTATAGTCATTAAATTAAATACTATGAATGCTTTTGTGTGAATAAAGAGAGGACATTTCCTATTTAGGTCCCTTAATAATTTCTCCATCTCTTTTTCTCTCTCCCTTTTTCTTAGATCTCCTTTGAGTTGGCCGAGTACACCGCTAATGTGGATGGTGTAGGGACGCTTCGTCTCTTGGACGCCATAAAGACATGTGGTCTGACCAACAGCGTAAAATTCTACCAGGCCTCCACCAGCGAGCTGTACGGCAAAGTTCAGGAGATCCCCCAGAAGGAAACCACGCCTTTCTACCCTCGCTCACCTTACGGTAACACACATATACGTAATGTATGGTAGATACATGTGGAAACACACGCACCGATTACCTAACCTTTTCTACCTTGCGCCACTCGTCAAGGGATTGTCTATGGCCATGTAAGGAAATAAATACACAGATTGCCAGATACCTCTGCAGCACTTTTTTCTTGCGTGTGTGTTAGAGAGAGTGAGTTAGTGAATAGAGGGGGACTTCAGTGCTCAGGCAGCGTTTGAGCTCTCCACACACCCCGAGGCCAAATGTTTGATTGAAGACTGGAGTGGCTCTCACTTTAACAAAGACACCTTTATATCCACAGCACTCAGCACTCACTTTCAGCACACACTCACACACACACTTACACACATACACGCAGACTGTACACGATCAGGTTTCGTGTTCTCTGTTGTCTAAATGCTCTCCTCACTGACACTTTCCCCATCTGTCAGCGCTCAATCTGAGGCTGCATGGGAGGCGCATACCATCACGAGGAGGGCTGCTCCTCTATTAATTAGACATGGGAAGGGGGTGGCGGGAGTTGCCATGGTGACCTCCCTTCACCTCCAGTGTACATCCTGACCTGCAGCTTAATCAACCGTCGCCTCCCTTCACTTTCTCTGGTATTCCCCTCATCACAGGAGAAGGGAGGAGGAGATAGAAGATGGTGTGAGGAAACGAGCGGTGAACTTTTTGTACAAGCCTGCTTTTGGTCAGTCAGCAGGAGTCTGCGGTTCACGTTCCTGACGGGGAAATATGATCCGTGTTCAGCTATGACATGTAGTGTAGTTATAACAACAAATCTTTCTGTCTGATATGATCTTTCTGCAGATTTGAGAAGAAAGCATCACTGGTTCTCTGCTTAAATTGACACTGTAAGATTGAACCATATTAAAAGCTGCATGAAAGTTTTCTTTGTTGATTAAGTCAATAAAAGCATCATGTGAGTGTGAAAAGTCTGTTTGTGCACTGGTGAAGTCCACAAAGGAACGATTGTGGATCTTAAGAGACTTTTGGGTTTTGTGTGAAGTGATATCTCTTCAGGAATGTATATAAAATTGGTACTTGCGATGCGTTTTGTCACTTTGTTTCCTCTGTCCCCGTGTTTTTTTCCACCTCTCCTCTCAGGTGCTGCGAAGCTGTATGCCTACTGGATAGTGGTGAACTTTCGAGAGGCCTACAACATGTTCGCTGTCAACGGGATCCTCTTTAACCACGAGAGCCCAAGGAGAGGTGAGCGCACAGCACGTCATGCATTCTGCTGTTTCATGTCACCACAAAGTCGTAGTTATTTTGATTGCGGAAATTAGGTTGTTGCAGCATCTGAGAGCAATAGATATTTATTGTCAATGTTCAACGAAATTGGATGCCAAAAAAACATCACTCGTGTGGTGGTTGCCTAAAAGTTGGAGAAGCGTGCTTGTGACCTTGCAGAGCTTGGCCGCTCTCATTTACAAACACTGAGGTGCCCTTGAGCAAGGCCCTTAACCCCGACTGCTCCAGTGGAGCTGCTCAGTAGCCAGCAGATCAGACTGTGGTTGTACTGGGCAGCTTCCAGTATGATCTTTTAATATGATATGAGCTTTTTTAAGGCAGTGGAAACTGTAAAGATTGCAGGGAGACGAGAGGGCAGCCAGCGATCTTCTGGGCAGTGGTGAACGACTCTCTGAACCGCTGTCCTCGCTGCTGGAAACCACACAGAGAAAGAGCAGAAGATAAGAGTATATGCGAGAGCAAAATTAAAAGATCCCAACCCAAAGTTTTTTAAAATTAAATTATTCCTGTTTGCTATCTGTTTTGATCAGGCAGGAGTTGGAAGAGAGTCACATTACTTTATTTAATATAACTTGAACTGAATAATCCCACTTACAAATACGTAACAAATGAAGCTCAATAAAAAAAAAGTATTTTTTTGCAGTCAAAAATCTGCCAATCTGCCAATAGTTTCTTTATAAACACTGTATGTTGCTGACTGCGGGTGTTGGGGAAAGGTACTGACTTATAATGACAAGGCACCTTTTTCTTAAAGAAATACAAAACCACATAAAACTGAGAATTAAATCATACTCTGAGGCTACAACAGACATACCATGGTGTATTTTCTGTGTACAAAGTTCAAATGTTGGTATATAACCAAAACACAGTTGAAAGTCAATTATAAATCCAAACATCGTGTGTGTGTATAGAAGGTAAGTTTGCATTTGTGTTAATTTAACATTGTACCATGGCAACAGTGATCTTACAATAGCTGTTATATAATATTAAAAGTAAATAATTCCCAAAACTGCTGTGGTTTTTATCAGATGGCCTGGTCATGAACTGTTTTGCCAGTTAGGAATGACTTTATCATATCATACATCATAGTTTTTTGTGAAGTTCAGGTTACGTTGTGAAAGAATCTTGACATCTCAAACCACAATAAAGCAGTAAAACAGAATTAACCCTTGTTGGATTGTGTAAAAGTATTCAATTACATGCTCCATATAGAGTAATATTCATTCATTATGGGAGCCGGGTTTCTCATAACTACTTGACACACACACACAGATTCTGACATTCTGAGTGGGTTGTGGTCACATTTTTAATATGTGCTCTGAGCCCCAAGGGTCGCAGGCGCTGGTTTAACCCGATTTACACGCCACCACGACCCAAAATTAATACCACATGACTTCAGCGCCAGTGTTGCACACAGGTCAGCCCCTCAGGTGTTTATGATTTATCTCCTAATGAAGGCCCTGGCCACGACCCCAGCCAAGGCCAGGGGTCAGCCAGTAAATCCTAATGGGTTACCACAGGTAGGTGTGGGAACTGGGTTAGTTTGCAGCAAAATCAGCAAAGATGGTGTAGTCGCCATCGAGGTTTTGTTATAGAGAATTTGCTTATCTGGGAATGTGTGATTTAGATAAACAAGTAGAATGGGTTGGATAAAAGGAGGGAGTGATGGAGATAAGTAGTGCTGAAGCAGTTTGTCGATCAACAGAAAATAAATCTAAAACAATTAAAATAATTGGTTAATCGTTTGGGTTATTTATCGGGCTAAAATGCCAAACATTCTCTCCTTCAAGCCTCTTAATTTTTTATATTTGCTGCCTTTGTTAATTGAATATCTTTGGACAGTTGGTCAGACAAATAAAAAGCATTTAGAAGACATCAACTTGGGCTTTGGAAATGTTTTTCTGACATTGAATAAACTTCACAATTAATCAGTAATCAAAAAATTAAAGTTTATAGCCCTATAGATAAAGAAATGGGCAGTTTGAGTAGCCATGTGAAACTGTGAAATTAGAGATGCTTGTGTTCTTTTCCACAAGTACACACAATGACCTTATAAGGGCAAAGCTTGCTGCCCACTCGATAACACGTCCTTAGCCTTTTGGTCCTTGGTCAGCCTTTTTTTTTCATCTCCCTCTCTGACTCTGCCTCTATCTTTCCATTTTTGCCACACAGACTGCTTTTCTCTTTCTTCCTCTCTATTGCTTCATTCCATGTCTTACTGCTCCTTTCTCCACAGTCAGCATTTCTCCGGCAGGCCACCGGGTTTAATCCTGCCACTTCTATTCTCAGAGTTACGGCTGTTGTTCTTCATAAAGCAGGAACGCTGCGCTGTGATGTGGCCAGATGTCCCATGGCTGCCTTGCACAATCTAGTGTGGCGCTTGTGTTGGCTGGATTGGCCAGTGTTTACCCAGGCCCCCGGGGCTTGCCGTGACCCTGCCGCTGCTTCACTGAGGGGGCGTTTGGCCATACATTCTGTCACCCACAGGAGGGCTTTAGACAGGAGGAGGTGGTACTTTAAGCTGCAAACACCCCCATGGCACATTTTTTCCTTGATCGAGTGTACGATTGTACCGTAAATTACGTATGCTAAATGTAAATGTATGCACATCTTTGTGTTGCTAACATCAGGTATTAATCAGGTATAGAGCTGTAGCATGCTGTATACTAAGCATATTTACCTTCACACCAAGCAAGCATGCTAAAACTGTCAACATTTGTACTAAAATGTCTTTATCTTTTAACTGGAAAGTTATACCGCATGCTGCTGAAAACATGAGCAAAACTCTACCTGGCTGTTTATCTATTAATTTAAAATTGTTGATAGTTCTCTGAGTTGTAAACTCGATTGAAGTGCTCTAAAGACAGTTTTCATCACAGACAAGTTGAGTGAACAGTTATAACAAGGAAAGACAATGACAATGGCTACCAAGGTAAAGATAAAACTACACAAGAAGTCACTAAAATATATGAAATAAAAATCAAAAAAGTCCACTAAGTGATTTTGGGAAATTACTCACTGAAAGTTTTGAACACCAACCCTTCATTTGTTCACGCCCTTGTGGTGAGACAGATAAAGGCTTATTCATTACCTGTCGTTTACTATATTATGATTAGTCACTAATAAGGGAGGAAGTTGATGATGTCAGTTTCAGTGGCTCTGTCATCACCACTCTCCTGCACCCCCTCCCACATACAGGAAAAGCTGTGATGTCATTATCCCAGAGTACCAGTGGCTATGTGTCTGTGTTTGAGAAACAAATAGATGTTTGCATTTTATGAGGGAGTTTTTCCCTTTTAACAACTTGCTGTAATTGGCCAATTATCTTCATGGCACAGTGTGGCGTGTTGGGGTGTGTCACATAGGATGATCTGGTGGCTGCTCGGAATGGCTGGAGAGGGAAAAGTGAAGCTTAACTCCAGCACCCTCAGACTTACTGTCCCTCTGTAGGATTCAACAAGGAGATCTGTCTCTTACAGCGCCCAGGATGACTTAATCCCCGCAGGAATGCACTTCTGGTTTCTCTTACAGTTCTCGTAAACACCTGACCACTCAACCAATAAACAGCCGACCTCTATTGTTCTGCAGCGAAAGGTCGGAATCGGACAGTCGGGGAGGAAAAATATCCCAGTGGAAATCCAGCGTGAAGAAAAGCAAACAGAAGCCTGCATCTGTCGGCTGGTTCACACCGCGGCTTGCTCGTTTCTGGTTAGCTTAGTTGTTAGCCATAACAAACAGCTCTCACTCTGACTCTGAAGAGGGGGATTAGCGTTAGCAGGGGTGCTAAATAGACTCCATATTGCTGTGACACATGAGACAGTGCAGTACCCCACAGCCTATTGGCAAGAATGATCAGCGGTGAAACCTGTGCAAATAACCAGTTCATAAATTTATTTGGTCAAAATATTCAACAAACATACAGTACCTCAAACACCCCAAAAATCTAATATTGACAATAAAAGACACATCACAATTGAATTTATAGTTATTAGCTGAGTGTTGATCTAGGGCTTTGCAGTAAATCAGTGCAGTAATATGTTTTGTGTGTGTATCCGCTGTTCCTACTACTGACCGGCTCAAGTTGTAGGCTAATCCCCTGGTTTATTTGGGGAAGTCCCATCCATCTCTCCACCCTGAGAGCTCTGTGGTTCACGCTTGGCAGTATAGAATAATATACTGTTATGTTAGGAGAGAAGACCAGTTAGCATTGGGGAAGTTAGAATAGCACTGCCAAAGTCAATGCTGCCCCCTCAAATACTCACACATACAGCCACTGAGCCTCTACATGCCTTGGCTTCATCTTTCCCAAAAGGTTAGATCCTGTGATAGGTTTGTAAGAGGATATGTTTTCCATTTATTGGAGAAGTTATTTTCGAAGGAAATCTTCAGATAGGAATGACTCGGTCAGGGGGCGTCAAGGGGATTTAGCAGTTATCTTAGACGGAACTCAGCGTGGAGCAGGCACTTTTTATTTTTCTGCCTTTCGTTGAGTGTTGATGAGAAAGGGCTGAGTGAGAAGAATCTCAACATCAGCTGAACTGTGGCCAGGTGAAGAGCGGAGTCTGATGCCTCAAAACAGAGCTGATGACAGAGTCCCCTTCTCTCCCAGACATCACGTGCTCGTTGAGGTTTCTACCTTCACTCATCCCTGTTGCCGCCCTCAAATCTGTGTTTGTTGTCCCAGATCACCATGGTAACCAAGAATCTTGTTGACAGAGTGCTGGGTTTGAGCGGTACTAATTGCACCACGAGTTGAGGGCACCCCATCGCCTTTCTAAACCTTTGCCAGGTCCTCTCAGGGCCTTTAAGGAGGACAATTGAAACCTCAAAATTTTACTCTACGGTTCGGTCATTTGATTTAGTTGAAATACTGGATGCTGCCAGACGATTACCTCTTTGTTTTCGATACTAGGGTGAAACACTTTGTCTCATTTGCTCTCAGTTCTGCAATGTGGAGGTGGTGCTGTCAGTGTTGGAGCTCAAGGAAAACATGCATCATCTACTCCCCTTTCTTTCTTCACACCGTCTTTTTCTTTCCCCACACCTTTGCACACCCTGTCCCATCTATCCATTTTGTTGCATCACACCCAATTAAAAAAAGTTCTTTTTTGGTCTTTGTTTTTGCCTTTGCAACCCCCCAGCTTCATTCCAACCCTCCTCGCATCACATTTCTTTCTCTCTGCACCCTCCCTGTCAGCCCAGTACGAGGGCAGCAGTCTGTCAGGTGTGAATAGACGCTGTGCTGGCGGAGCTGAGCGCATGACCTCTCTTGGATGTAATGCAAATATTCTCCCTTCATCGAGACTCCAGAGATCAGTCAGAATGTGAATTGTGCAATAACAGTGATGGCAGACACTGACAGGTCTTTGGCCAGGGTGGAATTTGGCCAACTCTCGACCTGGGGAAGATTCCTCCTGCAGAATCACTCAGTATCCCTGCAAGTCACATTAATTTTGTTCAGAACTCAGTACAGATAAAGAAGATGGGTATAAGATGAGGACGCATTCATATTGACGTAAACTACAGGGTCGATCTAAATTGTGAAATGTGTGGGAGTGGAGGTTGCATTTTTCACTTCAAATCTACCACAAAGCCTTTCACTCCCCTAGGCCATTGCTCAAAGACAGAGTTGGATTATGGGATTTGCAGTTCTGGTTGAACTCCAAAACAGGTGTGTAAACCCTGTGTTGAGGTAACCTAAGGGTTTCTATTACAACTGTGGCAATCAAAATTAAGTCTTGGCTATTTTTTCTTTAGCTTTAGAATGTAGCCAGTTCAGACAAGCTCGGAACAGAAATGACTCAACTGTGAAATATCTGGAAAATAGGTAGAATGAGTCTTTGTGTTCAACTTTTTAAAGAGAAGTTGGCAATCTGTCCTATTTTTTGGAATGTGTCTCATTAAAACAGCCTGTGTTTTCATATTTTTAAGAAAAGTAAGAACTTGGTAAATTCTGCAAATCACCTTGGAACAGGTTTACATGGCGATGCAAAACATACGGCAGGTCTAATGTTGGAAGAGGAGACTTGGCCTAGGAAGGGGGTGGGTGTTGTACCTGTGTAAATGTAATATTAAATATCAGTTTGATAAATGTCTGATATGATGCAAGACTTGAATTCACTCCGCTTTTTCCAGAGTGAATGAGCCATTTGGCTGAGCCGTGACTGCACACATGACTTCAAAATAAATATTACAGAAGAGTGATTTGAATAAATCACACTGCGGTTGAATCTCAATTAGTAAATGCACATAAATACGCCCACAGACAGTAATATAAGCGAATATTAGGCAGACATCTTGAGGTCTGAGTGTGTAAGGGCTGGGCCGTCACAGTTTGAAGACAGACTTCATAAGTCACCTTTCTTTAGCAGCATGGTTCTAACAACAGAATCTGTTGAGTAACCAGGGCCAGTCAAGCCAAAATCCCCTCAAACCCACAGTCTCCTCCCTGACTCTCCCACACCCGAGCCCCCAGCTGACAGCTCCCGTCCCCATCCTGTCTGGGCCCACATGGCCTGGCTCTGGATGGGAGACATCTCTGCACATTTCTCTTCACCCTCCTCCTTCTTTTTCTCCCCATACTTAAGCCCAGCTGTGCCAACGAAGCCCGTGTGTTATGCTTTTCCTGTCCCTTCTCTGGCCAAAAAATTAAAAGGATGATGGAAAAAAAGAAAAGAAACGGTTAAGTGAGAGAGAGAAAGAGATTGAGTGTCCGTTTCTGGCATGGGTTTTGCTGTCTGCTCAGTTTTCACGGCCCATGGTTTTATTAGACTTTCCGCCGGGCAAGGTTAAACGGCCACCACTGCCCTGTTTGGGCTCGAAACCTCCTGTTAGCCCCCCTGGCTCCCCTCGCCTGCCTCCACTCCCTCCCCCTTGCTGTCCTGCGGTGCCGCTGCCAGTAAAGGAAACACATTAACACCCTGGCCAGTAACAGAGCAGGCTTTGTCCACAGCCAGGCAGGCCGGTCCATTAGGCCCACGTTCTAGTCCACACCGCACCAATTAGAGCAGACAGGGAGCAGAGCCACTCCAAACAGAGGTGTGAGCTTTACAAGGAGACTACAGGTGTGCTTGGGGGGAAATAATGCACTTTATTACTGATTGGGTGTACTGCGCTACACTGGATCGCTCTGCCACTTTTTTAAGAGCCAACTCTGCTCTGCAGAGTTTTGACAACCTGTATTTAACCTGCAAACTTGAGTTTCCCTTGGATGTTGGATGAAATCAAACTCCTGCCTTCCAATTTACCATAGTTACCAATCTGGGCTTGTGTTGCATTGCCTTGCTTCACTGGGTTGTAACATTATAATATGGTGAGCTGTAACTAATGAAAATGTATCATGTAATATATGGATTCTTTTTTAATGAATCTTAAATTTGGAAATGTAATAACTAATAGTGGGAATTAGCCATCAAAAGTTTCCAAAGCCCTAGATAAAGTTGTGGGCTTATCAGACAAACAATCAAAACCCCCAAATTATTTCATATACAATGTTAATAAATAGAGAAACACAATGGGAAAACAAAATAGAACAAAAGCTGAATATACAGTCCCCTCCAAAAATATTGGATCGGTAAGGCAACTTTCTTTGTTTTTGTTGTTTACTGAAGACATTTGGGTTTAAGATCAAAAGATGAGAATGAGACAAGAGTTCAGAATTTCAGCTCTCATTTCGTGGTATGCACATCTAGATGTGTTAAACAACTTAGGATATATCACCCTTTGTTTGAACCCAACCATTTTTCAAGTGAGCAAAAGTATTGGAACATGTTTCTGGGCTGCAGCAAATGATGATTTTAGTAGATGCTTCGATAGATTATTTATATGATTCTTTGATGCATCGTTTAAGACGTACTTTTGCTTGGCGGTGCCGGCGGCACCCCTCCGTTGTTTGTGTTAATGTAATGGCTAGCCTTCAACTCAATAATCAATCGTGAATTCAGTTAAATGCTAAAGTTGGCAGAACATTGGCTGCTTTTTGTTTAGCTGCCGTCGCTTTATAGTCAATGGACTGCAACATTACAGAGTTGTTGTTTTCTTAAGCTTTAAATAAACCTATACATTGGACACTGTCTTCTTTGTCCCTCGCTATTTTCTCTCTCTTCCTCCACTTTGCAGCTCCATTATAATCACGTCGTGTTCACAGCGTAAGCGCAATGTGCCACAGTAATAAGTGTCCGAGCGAAACACTGTGCTGAATACTTAAATGGATTAAACGAAGCATCGATGCAAAGAATTTGTGTCGATGCATTTTATTGATCGATTCAATTGATGAATCGTTTCGGGCCTAGATGTTTCTTGTTGCCCAGGTTTTGCCTTTTAGGTTGATTGTCCAAACATTAAATAGCTCTGCATGACTAGTCTAAGTTGTCATCGTTGATTCAAACCTATAAGACCAGAGAGCTGTATACTGTAGAAAAGCAAGACATTGTCAAGGTGAGAAAAGAAGGAGAAAATAGACCATAGCCACTCGACAAACTTAGCAAGCACAACAATTTGGAATATCCTGAAAAAGAAAGAAACTACTGGTGTACTGAGCAACAGATGTCGAACAGGTCGGCCAAGGAAAACAACAGTAGTTGACAGAAATATTGTGAGAGTTGTGAAGAAACCCCCCAAAACATCAGTAAGTTATGTCACCATCGATCTCCACAGTGCAAGGGTGAAGGTATCACAATCCACTGTTGGAAGAAGACTCAGAGAGCAGAAATATAGAGGCCACACCACAAGATGCAAACCA
>JAPMOB010240309.1:0-11045 GCA_029875015.1 Lepomis gibbosus | reverse complement strand
ATGTTATATGCTCTTGAACAATGTCCTATGTTTGATATGCTGTATATACTTGAATAATGTTGATATTTTATCTGTGCTGTATGTATTTGTATTTATTTATGCCTGGGGACTGCAGATGTAAATTAGCCTTAGGCTAACTCTGGTGTAATGCATCAAATGTTTACATTTATGTTATTAATTACACATGGTCCCTTTTAAATAAAGATCAATCAATCAATCAATCAATACCTCTGGATGTCTTAGTGAGACGTCACTTCGTCTGTAAACAAATGTGCGTTGCTCTTAGCGTTCTGGCGGATTTGTTGCCTGGTAGAGCGTATTTAGCAGATGAAACGTGTTGTGGTGACAAGCATGATAGAACACATATGTAGCCGAGGGCTATCCTCACTGCCTCCCCTGTTGTGGCTACACAAGCAACTGATTGTGTTTCGTTTTTCAGTGTGAGTGTGTGAGGCAACGCTCTTTTTTCCCCCCCGTGTGAGCTCCTGGTGTGTCATGGCGCTTGTTGCCCGGAGCTCTAAGTGTGTGTATGTTAGGGAGAGTGTGTGTAAAATAGAGTTGCTTAGTCCCTTCTTTCTCTCCATTACGGTATTTTTATTTTCAACCTGGCATCTCCAGAGTTCTCCCTCTCCTCTCCTCTCCTCTTCCTGCTATCCAGCACTTTAGAGCAGATGTAATTGCTCAGACAGAGCAGGCGTTCAGAGCGCTGTCGATGTAAATGCTGCTCCATGGCAGTGGCTGACTTAATGAACAGCAGGGCTCGCAGCCCTCTGGCAGCACTTAAACTTTAAAACATCTATTATTGAGGCGTGAGAAAAAAACAGAGTGGCCAGCACTGACCCCTCTCTCATCCCTCTCTTTTTATATCTCTAGTCATGGGGGTGGAAGGGTTGATGTTGAAATATAAAGGTGCTGCATGTAGCGTTTTTAAACTTTAGTGTATCATTGTCAAATTAATGTAACAATTTGGTTTAAAGTGCAACAAATAAGACCATCACACCTATTTTACAATGCATATATATTTCACTTCATAGCATATTGAAAATAATCAGGGCCGGATTACTTCAGGGCCACATGGAAAAATTGAAGACTGCCATTGAGCTCAGGGGACCAATAAGACAGGATGTGTATTCTTACAGCTACCGCTTCACACTGGCTTCATAGTTCATCTATAGTTTTCGTGTTCTTGGTGAAGGCCAGGAGAGTCTGTCAGCCATCTTGTTGAGCTCATTTGTTTATTCATTACCTTCTAAAGTCTCAAAATGAAGATGTACATATTGTACATAAACAGCACTCCCTGCTCCCTGCTGAGGGAATGTCGGTTAAGGGAACTTCGCTCGACAAAATCCTTCCGTTCGGAACACCCTGCAACGTCACGTTCCGCCGAGTGTTACCCTGGTAACCTCGGATACCCACTGCTACGGTGGACGTTTACTGAAATTAAATATTTAATATATATTAAAACAAACGGATACAAAACTTTTATTCTATTAAAATGTTTGTAACTTGTGACTGAATGTGATTGGATTAATTTTCAAGATATGCAGCATCATTCTTAAAAAGGTTCCTATGAGCATTGTTGATTTTATGTAACCTAAACTCTGCAATCATCATATAAATAATGATAATATTAGTTATATTCACAATAATTACAGATATACAATCTCTTTTGTCTGCTCCATTGTTAGTTTTTGCCGCTCCTATGAGGCGCAAAGGCTTATGGGTAATCTTTCTTGTGTGAACTGTGTAGAGAAGAACTGTTGTTCAGTTCTTCTCTACACAGTTCACAGTGCCCTTTGAACTGAACATGTTGTGCTCCCTGTGGTTTGGAATCTCAATTAAAATGGTCGAATACCCTGTGCAGTCCACTTAGCAGGGAACTACAGGGCGATCGGAATGCACCTATACATTTGTCAGACACTACAGATGTTAATCTACACACGGCACCTACAAAAGGAAAAACAAGAGTGCAGGGCCCACTTCAAACCATCGCCATCCTACGGTTAACTTGTCCTGGATGTAAATACAACCTATAAGTGCACATGAAGCCAGAGTTAGCTTAATGCTAACCTCTCTCTTTCCCTATATCTCTCTTTCTCTGGGAGTACAGATTTAAAAGGCCATTATACTCCATCACCTCCACCATGCACAGTGTCACTGCCATCACTGCAGTGTCAAGTGTCTTATTTCTGTATTAGAGGGGGAGAGATAAGTGTGTGTGTGTGTGTGTGTGTGTGTGAGCAAACTTAGGCCTAATGTGCTACCCACAGTATGTGTGTGTGTGAGTGAAAATATACTGTACAAGAGGTTAGCTGTGAGTGTGAGTGGGCCTTGCTCCGCTCTGGACGCACTTATCTCTCCTGCTGTGTAATGGATCATACTGGATATTTGCATAAGGTATGGAGGTGATGTCATTTGGTCCTCAGAGCTGCATTTCAATGATGGTTGACTGTTAGCAAAGTGGACATACTCAGAATAAGCCGCACCACTTCACTTCCTTCTCTTCAAACTTTGATCAAACTTTTATTCAGGACCACAGCTGGATTCAAACCGTTACAAATGATCATTTCAGTGAATCAGAAATTTGGATCTTATTTTCATAATTTTGTTTGTAAAATATAATGTACATTTTCTTTTAACAACACAGTGGGTCAAAAAACTGAAGTCAGACGACCATACAGGTTCTAAGCAAACTCCCATGTTAGCCAAACAAACAAAGGCAAAAAGGAAAGTGTTTATCCTGGCTCAATTTTGACCTATCATGCTTGCCATAGAGTTGCACACAGAGTTTTCATGTGCATGGAGGAATTATTAGCTCAGGTGTGCTCACTTTCAGTTTTACCTCAGGTGGTTAAGATAATCTGTCTGAATGCCATGGACAAATTATGAGAGGATGGGCCCCTGGGCACAGAGGCACAGATTTGTCCATATTGAAGGATAAAGCTGGTGATATTCTCTATTTTTCCTATCAACAAATCCCATGAAAAGACCAAAACCATCAATGTGTTAATCCCTCTCAGTACTGAAAACTTTCAAATAACTTACAGAGGAACCACACAACTCTTACACCAGGCAAATTAAAAATTACAGCCGCAATTAAAAATATTTCATGTAAGAAGGCCCTCATTTCCACCCTTTCTTCCAATCTTTTAAAAGTTTGTATTACTGATGTCAGTGTCACTGTTCAAATGTCAGCACGGTGGAGAAACATTCAAGGAACATAGTGCTTCAGTCTGCACAAAGGTCACCTCCCATCAGTCTAATTGTACTTACAGTATTTGGAACTCTCTTACAAGATCTCCCCTTCAGGATGCTGAGCTTCCTCTCTGTTCCTCGACAACCCTCCTCTCGCTAATAGCTGTTGTCTTAATGCCAAAGTTGGGTATTTTTCAGGTTAAATTTGGGGTGGCGACACTGGGCGGCGATATTAATCTCAGCAGCGACGTCGCCGCGGTGGTAATGAAGGATGGCCAGCGTTATTTGTATCCTCGCATGTCGAGTGTTTTGTCAAAAGTAGGCGAGTTTTGCTTGCCTGGTAGATTTGTGTTCTCTCCTGGGAGCAGTGGCCCAGTAAGAGACAGCAGTTGCTCGACATAATTAGACCGGGAAGGTCCTTGTAAACTCATTAATATCTTGCCCAGGCTGCAATTGGCTGGCTTGCCAGTGGTTCCTTGGTGAAGAGCGTAGAGAGACTTTTGTGGAGAAAGGAAGATATTAAGATAAAGTAGCAAGATAAATGGAAGGTTTGAAGTAAACAAGTTGAGATGTTGGTCATGAAGGGCTACAGGGCTCCGGATATTGTTTGTAAGAGAATAAAACAGACCATGGCTTTACTCCACCTTTTAAAGAGGAACATTGCTTAGTTGTAGCATTTATTTCTATCGTTTCTCTAACCTGAAAGCTGTTTAAAAGCCACAGTAAGACTTCCCTAAAGACAGAGCAAACCGCTACATTACCTTTGATTTGCCACAAAAAAAAAATCCAAACCTGTTTCTAGGGGATTGTAAGAAACAATGGCTGATACACTGACTGCATGTTATTATTTGGTCATTATAATAAATTATAAGAGATAAACCAATAAACTCAGATTAGAGGAAAGAATTCATGATTATGCCTTTCAGATATGGCTTCTACGTGAAGCAAACAAAGAGAGCAACATCCTTCTTACCTAATATCACTATTGTGTGTTATTTACAGTATAGCTTACTACTGTATACTTACACACACCAACAAGTAAAAAAACTGAACGATGTAGAGATAATTCTCTGGTGTTTATATATTATGTTTTTTGATTAATCGAGACTCAGTGGACCATTTGTGTGTTTTATCTGTTTACTTTGGACACACTGCTGTAACCTATTTTCTTAACATACTTACTGCTTTGTTAGTAACTGAGTTTGATGTAACTCTTATATTTTGTGTGTGTGTGTGTAAGTAGATTGATTTAAACTGAAAGTGATATCCTCTAGGGAGTGCTAACTATACCTTTTTGCAAAGGGATGATACTCTGTGACTGTAACAAATTCAGTATTTGTATGTATGTATAGGGTAGTTACTTGAGCAAAAACATCATTGTTAATTCATGACACATCCTCCTCCATTCCTCCACTCAAACATTTATTAAAAACTGAATGACCATTCACAAGACATGAGGGGTAATGGAACTCTGGAAATGGTTATGCTGAATGGGCAACACACCATAGCACATAACACTGTCAACATCTAATCAGATTGGATCCTGCATGGACCAATAAAGATTGCAAGGGCACGAATCCATGACATGGCATCAGTACTTCACTCACAGCCAAAGACAAAATTAACCTAGACCACACATACCAAAATCCAGCCAGAAACTTGAAGACCTGAGCTAATTAACTTAAAAAAATGTCAGGCCTGTCTCCTGGAGAGCACATTAAAACAAACACCATATGTGTAAAACTTCTACACTTGCAAAGAGTGTACACTTATTCTACTCAAATTCTTGATAAAGAATTGCAGCCATCAAACTATGGAATGTATGACATTCAAACAGCTGAATGTAAGTACTATGTTTGGAATTCAAGTGGAATCAAAAATGTTTTGAAGTTGAAGTGTTTGAAGGTTTATGTTTTTATACTAGTTAAGAAAGTTCTTTATTGTTTTACTGGAATCTTTTCCAACTTTTCAAAAAGTAAATATACCTTGTGGGTCAATATGAAATGACGTTGAATCAACAAAAAAAATACATAGTTTAAATAACAGCTTCTCACATCAGTAATTATGGTTTTCCATAATAAATAATGAGATGTGACAAATTATTGCAAGAAGGGAAGAGAGAGCAAGTACGAGGACACTTTTCTTTGCAAGAAAAAGTATAACTAAACTTTTTCATCTCAGTAGAGATGCAGCAGTTTCTACCCCAGGAAGGTCTCACAGACCGGGATCTTGGTGGACTTTGCCGTAACATTACAACATGGCAGGACAGTTTACATCATATAATTAGTATATATGCAGTAGAGGACACCAAAATCCTTACGATTACAGAATGCAATTTGCACAATATGTGGCCTTTAAATACTGACAACAGCAACAGCTTCACTTTTCATTGCACTTATGACCAATCAGTAACTGGCACCGATTCAAGACTAGTGTTTGTTACACATAGTCCTAGTAAACATTGTTTATATGTAAGGGATAATAATCATAAGTGGTTGGAAACTACTTTGCCAAATAAATATGTATGTCTATGGGATAATATTATTTTTATTGTAATTATTATTATTATTATTGAAACTGTGGCAGGCTGTCTGTGCATGAGAGGGCAGTAGAGAGGTAGGCTAGTCCCAGAATGCCCTGCTGTATCTGTCTACACAAGTTAAGTCCCTTGGGTACACCTACACACTTTGTGACCTGTCTGCTCAGTGGACATCAGCCAGATTAAAATCAGTTAATGCACTTTGGGCTAGTTGACTCCCTCTCTCTCTCTCTCTCTCTCTCTCTCACACACACACACACACACACACACACACACACACACACAACTATCAACCAGCTATTTCTCACTCACTTTTTAAAATTAATACCCATTGTTTTTGCTAAGCAGAGGATGTCCCGGAGGCTGCCTCACGGGTGTGTGTGTGTGTGTGTGTGTTTCTGTGAGTGTGCACGCTTGTGTGTGTGTGTGTGTGCGTGTGTGCGTGTATGGGCTGCACATAGATTCAGTGTAGAGAGGGTTTCAGTGGATTACTATGGCCCCAAAGTGCTGTGCCCTTTCATTAACCTTGCCTCTTAGTCGTCTCATTTAATACAAAACAAATTTCTAATCTACAGCCTGCTAAACAGTTCTACAGCTTGCTCTGTGGCTGAGTGCGAGTGTGTATGTGTGTGCATCACTGTTACTCTTATTGCCTTGGGTTCCCTCTGCCTAGCCCCCTAATTACTCCCCGAAACAGGCGCCCAGGCTCCTCCTATGTGCTATCATCATTTTAAATTTATTTTGATTGATTTGTGTCAGCTTTAACTATGCTTTGGGCCGAGGTCGATAAATAAAGATCAATACTTTAATGTTTTCCTCTGAACCTTTATTAAAAAATAGATTGGCTATAAAGAGGGCTGAATTACGAGGAGGACTGCCTACTTCCAATGCATGTCAACTGGAATCTAATTGAACAACATTGAACCAGTAGAGATTAGTCCAGGGAATGTGAGCTGCAGGAGGCCTGGGCTGTTGGAGAGAAGAGAGGAAGACCGAGGAATTGATGCTGCAAGGTGAAAGAGAGAGAAAAGAAAAGTTTGTTTGATGAGTTGTTTGGACCAGCTGAAAACAACTTGTGATGTGGTTCTACTTCCTCTGAAAAGCAGTAGTTCAGAGATCACAGGTGAGGCCTCCGCTCTGGTGGTGATGGGATCGGCAGGAGTGAGTTACTGTTGTGATGTTTGCGACAGTTCTTTATTCAGGGTACCCCAGATTCTTCATCCTTCCCCACCACTGCAGTGTTATCACGGTGATGGACATGTCTCAGTGAGGACACATTCTCGCCTGGAGGAGCACAAGCTCAGTCTTGTCCAGGCTGAGCTTTAGGCCAAGCAAGCAGCAATGTGCGCGTCCACTTGAGTGTCAGATGAAAAGAATAGCTGGGTGTTATCAGCATAGCAGTAGTCGGAGAAGTTATGTGAGTGTATGACAGCACCCAGAACCCTTTTGTAGAGGGTGAAGACACGAGGGTCTAGGATGGAGCCATGTGGAACTCAGATGCTGTTATACAAAACTCAGGATCTCAACTCAGGATCTTTGCATGTCACCTACAATATCCCTCTGAGTATGAAGTCATAGTATTTCCAATTGAAATCATTAATATTAACTTTATAAGATGTTTCTTTATTCTGACAGCAGGACTATCGGTTTAGAGTAAGGTTTCTTCTCTTAAACAAATGCCATTTTACAGGTTAAAGGCCTTTGATATCACAAACCAATGACTCTTTTTAAAGTCAGCACTTGTGGACACATATACCCTGTATCCTTTCTCTCTCTGTGTTTCTGTATATTTGTGTTCTCCAGTGGTGCCCTCTGTCCAGCTGTCTTGTAGGGATCATAGTTTTGACCTTCTACTGCCCCCTAGTCCTCCACATCTGAAATGGGACTGTTTGTCTGGTCCGCAAAACATCCTGTCCTGGTGCTGGTCTGGCCCCCTCAATGTTAGACATGTGTTATCTTCACTCAGTCTTGTAATGCTGAGCCTAATTTATATTTTCTGATTCAGACTAATCAGTGCAAATATGCATGATGCACAAACGCTTGAGTAGCAGGCATCAGCTTAAATGAAATAATGTCGCTCTTACAAAGAATATTCAAACTTACTAGTAAATCCAAAACTGCAGTCCCTAATTTCAGTGCATTTGCCATGAACCAATAGGCCCCTGTCTCGAACAATTAAGTCCTAGATATCTGTTGTGTCTGTCCAGAAAGACAGAAGACACCACATAGCTACAGTACTTCATGCAGTGCATGCTGAGAAATAATCTGAACACATTTTACCTCAAGTTAGTGGACAACCAGGTATCTCAAATAACTGTATTTGATCACCAATGGGCTTATTTTGTTTTACTTTCAACCCTCCAAAGAGAAGTCAAATGTCAGGTTCAATTACAAAGAAGCAGCCTTGCTCAGTGACACCGAAGCCAGGTAAATATTTTCAGGAAAAGTCCCCCTATTCACTAGTTCACCACATGGGACAGCTAATGCGTAAATATATATAGTTGGAAAGTGTTTAAGGAGGTGTAAGTGACATTCACTGCTCTAACTGTCGCACTAGAGCACCAGCATCAGTCCAGACCAAAAGAAATGGGCACGCTCCATTGAGAAAAACAGGAATTTTGCAGATCATTGTAAAACGCTCTTAATTCAAACTGGACAGAAACTAAATAAAACTCTTTCCACTGTTCCAGCAATCACCAACTCTGGTTTGGTCTAAATAAATGCTTAATTCACGATCAGATGGAAAAAAAACCTGGCGTTATATCGCTCCAACAGCTTCACAACGATGGACTGACATGCACTAACATGCACGCAGGGCTTCTCAGGAAACCATTACTCCATTATATTTTTACATTGCAAATACAGTAGTTGTATGCTGCTATATTGTGTTTAAAATCTCATATACAAAACCTTTCATTTTCATTTCTTTTTATATATATTTCATGGTAGCTTTTGATATATTCCTTTTGGTCAGATCATCACATTAAACAAAAGGTCAAAAGGTTACATGAATTAAAAGGGTAGTCAGTGATTCTGATGGGCAGACTGAAAGCATCAGGGGAAAGAAAGGCTGCAATATTTACTAATGTGCATGGAATGGCCCAAGCGGGTTGCATCTCAGGGCAGGGCAGGAAGCGCAGTGAGGTGGGATTAAAATGCTCTTTGTGTTACTGTCATTGTCAGACAAACAGAACACACCGTCCTCTGGTGCATCAACTGTCGTTCCAATCCACACTGTGATTAACCTTTTGTACGGGGCACAGATTATGGCCTAAATGTGGTGTGCTTATACAGCTCAGCTCTGAATGTTTTTGTCTGTGGTGTTGTGTGGATACAGTAACGCATACTCAGGTAACACTTCATAGAAATGATATATATATTTATTATTTTAGGTTTAAATTTATTCTTATCATAAAAAAACTCCAGAAAGCTAATATGCAATTTATATATAAATCTTAATCACGTCTGCCCGGGTCAAATTGATCATTGTAACCGGAGGATTATTATAACCATTTTTACTTTACTTGTCATGGAGATTACCATCTAATTGATGTGTACATTTACTACATTAATACAGTATAAAGTAAGAGACAGCTATTTACTGAATTTTATTGATTGTTTCAAAATACAGAACAGCTGTTTCAAATGCTTTTCAAATCAAACAGTGTAAAGTAAGTTACTGTACTGTGCATAATTCAAATACACTCTACAGTAAAACAGTACAGTACCATTTATAAATTATAGCTTACTGTAGTTGAAATTATACTTAGCCTATAGTCTAAAACAGTATTGTGCTGTTTACAAATATAGTAATGTCTGTTGGGAAAATAGGGTACTAAGGCACAGCTGGGTGGTGGTTTCAGTGCACGTCAAACATTTTAACACTCCATAAAATAAACTGTAGGCTATCAATGCTTAACTGGTAGCAGAGTTTGAAAACCTAACCCTAACCATAATGTATTCATAAAATATTCAGATTGTTTCCATATGTTGACATGTATGAAAAGAATTAAATAAACACTGTAAACGGACTATATGATTAATATAAGCACATTATTTAAACTGCATTTGTATAGGAATGACTTTCTCCCAAGCTTTTTGATCCATGTAAGGGAGTTCCAGTTTTCTTCCTACCCTGCTTAATAATAATAATAATGAAAAATATTCTCTTACTGACTGACTGTGACTTCTAATGCTATTGAGTACCACTTTGTTTAAAGCGTGTTGTTTTTTCTTTTTCTGTTGTGCATAATGTACCTATGTATTTTTATTTTTAATTGGATGCAAATAATGAATTAGCATTAAAGAAAAAAGTATGATTCATTAAATCTTTGGTTTTGTTTTCATACCTTACAACATAACATGTAATGTAAGAGGTCTGGTACGATGGGTGAGAAACACAAGTGGTCCCACAAACCCCCTGGCTGGCCAAAATTATTTGGAAGAGAAAACAAAGGTGAAGGTTTAGGACCATTAAATTTTTAACATTGACCTTGTTTGTTCATTGTACACATGCATGAGTTTGCAAAAAAACAGCAATAAGACGCTTCTTGCAATTTTGGAACCTTTCAAAAGGGATACCCTGCTGAGAAGAAATTATCATTCATTGGAGTGCCTGTGTCTGGCACATAGTAAAACCACAGTCAAATCTGGTGGAACAGTAGGTTTAAGAGTGTTGATCTAAAAAGCGCCTGAAAAGTTGGCCTGACATTTCAATATTTATCCTGTTTATTTGACATTTCTTCACCAGATTGCAATGCACTTTTTACTAAAAGCAAGAACGGAAACATTTTCAGCACAACCCAAACTTTCCTGATTTGACAAGCAAAGATAAAAAAAAAAGATAAACTCCAAAATATCAAAGCGACAGAGTTACAGAGCGAGAAAGAAATGTTAAACAGAAGGTGGAATCACTGCAGCACTTAGGATCCTATATTGCACGATACTGTCACTTTTATTTGAATACCTGATGTATTAAAGCCTAGTTAAACGCAAGGGATTAAACACAATATAAACTTGATCCCTTTCAGTAACTGGCTCTTAATCTGTCTTTGTCAGGTGGAAGAATACTGATGTATTGCTTCGCAGCTCTTCGCCGCTGCCTGTCTCTGATCTGCCTCTAGTCAGGTATGTGATTGGAGCTCACACATATGGTGTGTGTGTGTGTGTGTTTGTGAAAAGGCTAGAATCTGAATCCTGCCAGCACTTTCACTGGTCAGCAGTCCTGAGAGGTGAAAAGAGGGGAAAAGAATGTAGAAGACCCTGAGTTATGGCCATCTCAGTGGATACACACACACACACACACACACAC